>CABHPQ010170202.1:0-47020 GCA_902168405.1 Peromyscus aztecus
TCTCAGTAAGAGCTGAAAGCATGCTGAAGGCATCCTGGAAAAGATTATGACCATGGTACCACACTCTTGTGGAAATCACAGCTATTAACTAATGCAAGAGGCCAGGCTGTCAAGGAGTCAGGTTCTTCCTTAGCTTCTGCTTGCTCTGATCTCTCTCAAATGCATCTTCAAAACCGTGGCGGTAAGAATACCATTTATGGCTGCTCGAAGCCAGCCTTCTGGAGGCCTTTTCCTTCCTTCAGTGCTTGGGAGGAATGGCTGCCAGCTGTGTGCCCAGAGGCCTAGGCTGTCTTTGGCAAAAAGCTTCCTTGTTTCTCTGGAAGCAAGGCGGGGTGGGGTGGAGAGGTTTCCATTTCTTGAGAATGACTAGTAACTGACAAATCCTGTCAAAGCCCGTGTGAGCAGCTGGCAGGTGGGAAACAGTTGATAAGGAAGAGAGTAGTCTGGAGGCAACCTTTTCTTTTTTATTTGTTGCATTAGAGGCTAGGGAAGACGTTGAAAATTCATGTCTTGTATTTTCTGGGACCTAGGCCAGGCTGGTGGAGGGCCAATCACAGGAAGGGATTAGGAAGTGCTTAGGAACTAGGAAGTGGCATCATCGTGTTCACTGTAATTTCTCATGCCAGAGTCCAGGCTGCTTTCTGCCTCTCAGAAACTAGTTTGCAAAATGCTAATATGCATCAGTCTCTCTTTCCTATGCTCCTGTCCAAAATCATGGCCAAACTATTTTCTGTTTGGTTAGGAAGGCAAATGTTGGATTAATGATTTGAAGTTCTGTAGATAGTAAGAAAGATGTAGACCTAGTCACCTTCCATATATTTTAGAGACTTACTAAATTTAGAGGCTACTTATTGATATGTAATAAGATTGTTCTGTATCTACCTTGTATTTATAAATAAGCAATTTTTACAACAGCACATAATTTTGATGACAATATGTGATAAAAATTCACATATAAGTTTATTACAGCAGACTAGTTTTCTGAAGAGAAAATATTGTTTTACTGTACATATGCATATGCAAGAGAATTTGAAAGTCTTCATACAATGTAGTTTACTGTGTAGTATCCTGGTGGTAACTTAAAATACATTACCAAGTATGATGGCTATTTTTGGTATTAACTTGACTATATCTGGAATTAACTAAAACCCCAGTGGCTGGGTACCTGTGAGAGATTTTTCTTTTTTCCAACAGTTGTACATGCAAATACTCATTGCAACAAGTCATTGGTCTGGTTCAATGTTTCTGGTTTCTGAAGTACTGTAAGTACTGGACCATTGCTTAGACTCCTCTCAGCTAGGCAGGACATCTGGGGGCAGGGTCTGTACCAGCTCCAGGCCACCCCAGACTGCCCTATCCTTGGTACTGGCCACCCCGAGGCTCATTGTATGACCACTGTGGCTTGCAGCCTATGGGCAGGGCTGAGGCCCTGTACTCCCCTCCTCCCGGCAGGGTGAGCAGTGTGGACTCCATGCTACAGGCTGGTTGGGGGCTGAGGACCTATTCAGTAATGACATATTTTCAAGGGAGCTCCAGACTGCCAGACACCTCCCTGTCCTCTGTGACAGCTGCCCTGTGGCTCACCAGGCTCAGCCTTTGGTCTCCTCCCAGCAGGGCCAGCAGCAGTGCCTGGGCCGGCCCTGTTCAGTCATGCCGTGTTCTTTGTCCACTGTGGCTGCTCTCCCGTATCACTCCCATCCCCATTCTCTGCCATCTTTCCTTCAATTTTGTGAGTCTACTTCCAGATTTTTCTTAATTAAATCATTTGAAGTGGGAAGACCCACCTTTAATCCAGATCTTTGAGGTAGGACGATCCACCTTTAATCTGGGCTACACCTTCTATTAGTTGTTGTCTATATAAAGGACATGGAAGAAGGAAGCTTTTTCTCTTTGCCTGCTTGTCCTTGCTTTCAATGGAAAATTCATTTCTTCACTAGTATTAGAGCCTCATTCTTCAGGATTCCAGTGTCACTGAAGACCAGCTGACACCACCTGCCTTGTAGACCGAACAACTCCTGGATCGTTGGACTTTCCATTGGTAGACAGGCATTGTTGGACTAGATGGAACCTAGCCTATAAGCCACTCTAATAAATCCCACATATATAATAAATATATAAATACTAAATCCCAAATATATAGTAAATAAAAATTTATACTCTTAAAACACTATACATACTATTAACTATCTACCTAAATAACAATAATGCATGTGATTCATTATATAAATATACATATATAGTTGTAGTGAAAAGAGCCAAAGACCACCTAACTAAAACCTCAGTACTAGACACGAGAAGTTCTTTTAAATTGTTGGCCAGGGCTGCTAAGAGACCCCCCCCAAGCAACCTGTTACTGTTGCCCTTGGTTACTCACCAGAGGTGGAAGGTAAGTTTCTATTGCTGAAGATACCATGCATGTCAGAAACAGGACCCAGAAACCCCTGAGCTGGAAATGACCTGAATGTTGTCTCCATGAGGACTAGCTTTCATGGTACCAGAAGGCACCAGGCAAGCTTCCAAAGGAGGGAGGGAACTAACAGTCTTACCTGGCTATGACTCCTATGAACCACATCAACTACCTGCACGGCATGCTAACCCTAAGGGTGTAGTAGTGGCATTTAACCTTGGTGGTAACCAACAGATCTTTAATTGGGTCTGTTCAACAGGTGGAAATCATGCCTGCTCCTGGAAACCTAGTCAGCTACCCAGGTTAGTGAAGTCCTGGTTATTGGAGGATAATCTACACCCACTAATTTCCTAATCCAGCATAATTTGTCCTTATACCAAAAGATAAGTGTAGTCTTACCTTTTCATCAAGAAAACATTTCTTTGCAACAGATGGAGACTGCTATAATAAACCACAACCAATCAAAATGCAGAGTTGTAGAGACCAGTCCCAGGGCATACATCCACTAAACACTTATCTAAAGCTCAGGGATTATTATGGAAGAGGAGGCTTAAAAATTCTAAGTGCCAGAGAATCAGGGAAATTGTTTCTCCTAGTAACACTAGAAGCCATACCTGTAAAGTCTTACCAAGATGACCTCTCAAATGTGAGCTGAACAAGGATGACATCAATGGACATGCCAAGGTGGACAGGGAAAAGCCCTTCAGGCCTCAACCCTGCACAAAGAACTATAGGCAATCAAGAAAAGCTGGGAGCAGGAGAGGTGGTTTTCTCCAGGGAAGAGCACACCAATTGGTAGTTCAGTGCCAAATGGTCAGCCTAAAAACATACATACAAGTAACATATTATTCAGACTGAAACAGCTTATGTTTAGGAATATGTATATGCACACACACACACACACACACACACACACACATATATGCATGTAATAACAATTAGTTATTACATTACATTAGAGACTATGAATTTGAAGGAAAGTGGGGAGGGATATATGGGAGAGTTTAGAGGGAGGAAGGGAAGGGGGGAATGTTGTAATTATAATATCAAAATTAAATAAAATTAAAAAATACTAGTTGTAGTGGTTTGAATAGGAATGGTCCTCATAGACTCATGTGTTGGAATGCTTGACCCATAGCAGAGTAGCCTTATTAGGAGGTGTGTCCTTGTTGGAGTGGGTGTGGCCTTGTTGGAGCAAGAGTGTCATTGTGGAGGCAGGCTTTGAGGTAGCATATGCTCAAGCTACACTCAGTGTGGCTCACAGTCTCTGTTGCTGCCTGAGGATCAAGATGTAGAACTCTCAGATTCTTCTCCAGCACCATGTCTGCTTGCATGATGCCATGTCCTGTCATGATGATACTGGGCTAACCCTCTGAAACTGTAAGCCAGTCCCAATTGAATGTTTTTCTTTATATGAGTTGCCATGGTCATGGTGTCTCTTAACAGCAATAAAACCTAGACTAAGGGGCTGGAGAGATGGCTCAGTGGTTAAGAGCACTGACTGCTCTTCCAGAGGACCCGGGTTCAATTCCCAGCATCCACATGGCAGCTGACAACTGTCTGTAACTCCAAGATCTGACACCTTCACGTAGACATGCATGTAGGCAAAAGCACCAATGCAAATAAAATAAAAATAAATAAATTATAAAAAAAACCCTAGACTAAGACACTATTGAACTCAGTATCCTGTTTTTGGTATATAACATAAGATTTTTTCATATTATATAATCAGCATACATGTAGTATTAATGGTTGTATTAGATTTTTATCAAAATTATATGTAAACATTCTTTGTTGGCATTTAAAATATTTTTATTTTAGGAGAGATGGCTCAGCAATGACTCCATAATAGCTCAACATAATAGCTCTTCTAGGAGACCTGAGCCGGTTTCCAGCACCCATGTAAGGTGGCTCAAAACTACCAGCAAATTGTGCTCCAGGAGATCTGATGCCCTCTTCTGGCTTCTTTGGATTCCCAAACCCATGTGCACATAAATGCGTGCACGCATGCGCGCGCGCGTGCGCGCGCGCGCGCGCGCGCACACACACACACACACACACACACATAATAAAATTAATCTTAAAGCATTTCTTCCAATTTTCTATTTCAAAAATCTTTCAAAAACATTTTGCCTGTAACTTTTTATTAAATAAATTCTCTATAGCATTATTGGGTCAAAGGTTAATTAGTCTTCTGGGTCCTGATGACATTGGCCACATAGTTTTGCAGAAGTATTGCACCGATTTCCACAGCTAAAGAAATGTGTGATAAAATTGGCTTCACACAATTCTAACATAATAATTATGAATTTTATAACTGTTTTTAATTTTTAATAACTAAATGAATAGTGTTATTATGTGTGATTCTTATAGTCTTTCTCATTTTGAGAGTTAGATCTGACTGCATGCTTCATGGTTTTCTCACCTCATTTGAAAATATTTTATTTTTAATCCTGTGTATATGTGTGTTTGTGTGTATGTGCACATGAGTGCAGGTACCCACAGAGGCCAGAGGAAGGCATCATATTCCCTGCTGCTGGACTTATAGGACATTGTGAGCTGCCCTACATGGGTACTAAGAACTAAACTCTAGTCCTCTGTAAGAATAGTACTCACTCTTAGCCATTGAGCTCACTTTCATTTTCAGAATGGTCCTTTTTCCTGATTGTATTATATAAGAATTTGAGCCAGGTGGTGGTGTTGGCAGCGGCGCACACCTTTAATTCCAGTAATCAGGAGGCAGAGGCAGATGGATTGCCGAGTTCAAGGCCAGTCTGGTCTATAAAGCAAATTTCAGGACAGCCAAAGCTACACAGAGAAACCTTGTCTTGAAAAACCAAAAACCAAAGACCAAAAACAAAACAAACACACACAAAAATTGAAATAAAGATGGTTGCAAATATTTTCTTATAAAAATAATTGCTCATTATTTTAATGTTTTAACATAGTATTTGTATATATTTATGAGGTGAAATATGATTTATTTTTAAATACCAAAGTTGTTATTTTAATAAATAATCAGTCTTTTGTTGTTGTTGTTGTATAGTTTTGGTTACTTAGAAAGTCAACTACTCTCTATACAATTGGTAAATATTCAACGCTATTTTTGTCTACATTTTATTATGACTTAAAAAAAGCAACTTCTCAGGTAACATGAAAGTTTTGTGAGCAGTTTAGAATGTAAAGATATGAAAAAAGAAAAAAAATACAAGTTCTGCATCCTAGAGAAAATAATAGGAAATGTTTTGATATATATCCTCTCAGACAGACCACTACTAATGCTGTAAATATCTGAATATATATAAATACACATTTTTTGAAACTAATATTGCATATAAAGTGTGTTCTACTTTCAGCACACAAAATTATGTGTCATTATGGCATTTTAAAACAAACTTTGCTCTTGTTGAGTTTCTTCCCTATTACCTCTATTCCTCTGACCTTCTGTTGTACCATTCTCTGAATGATAGCCACCCTGGCTTTCGTATTTCATGTGACCTATTGCCTTCCCTCGTTTCAGTACATGGTTTCCCCATTCTATGATATCTTTTCAAGTTTCTTAGCCTATTTCCACATCCACCCTCTTCCATACATGTAGATGACATAAGCTAGATCCACACGATCCACACGTGAGATAGATCATGAGAGAGGTTTGTCTTTCTAAATCTACCCTATATAGCTACCTTAGAAAGAATGCACTATTATGTAAGGTAAGGTTTTCTTCTTTTTCTTATTTTTAAGTTTTATATATATATATGTTTAATTAAAAATAATTACATCATTTTCCATTCCTGTTTCTCCTTCTAGCAACTCTTTCAACCTGAACAAAAATTAGCTCCAATTGGAACAAAGACCTCAATTTGAAACCCGAGATGCTAAAACTGCCATAAAATACATTGGTAGTACACTGTAAGAGTTATGTGTAGGAAAGGACTTTCTGAAAGTGAACTCATTTTACAAGGAATTAAGGTTAATGATTGACAAGTAAGACCACATAAAACTACAAAGCTTCAACATATCTAAGAAAACAATCAATGTAGTGCAGAAGACACACAGAGAATGGAAGAGAGTCTTTGTCTACTATACTTCTGACTGAGCATTAATATCTAGAATGGACAAGTAACTCAAAAAACAAAGATCCAATGAAGCAAATGACCTAATTAAAAATGAACTAGGGATCTTAACAGAGAGTTTTTAACAGAAGTAAAAATGGCTAAGAAATACCTCAAAAATGTCTATGTCATCCTTTGAAACTAAGAAAGTGCAAATTAAAATAATTTTGTGTTTCACCTTATACCATTCTGAATGGCTATGATAACTAAACAACTGAAAACAAATGCTGGGGATGTTGTGAGAAAAAGGGAACCTTCATACACTGTAGTTAGGACTGCAAATTGGTATAGACACTTTGAATTTAAGTATGGGAACTACTTAAAAACTCATAGTAAATCTGCCCTTTGACTAAGGTATACCACTCTTTGGCATATGTCCAAAGGACTCAACAGCCTAATCAACAGATGTTTCCTCAGTCATACTCACTGCTGCCTTAGTAAAGATATCTAGAAAATGGGAACAACTTAAAGATTCTTCATGGATGAATGATACATATATACACCGGTTGCTTTATTTCTTTGTCTGTTTCATATATACAATGGAATACTACTCAGCAGAGAAAAACAATGACATCATGAGGTTTGCAGGCAAATGGAGGGATCTAGAAAAAATCCTCCTGAGTGAGGTAACCCAGACTCAGAAAGACAAACATGGTATGTACCCACTCATAGGAGAATACTAGTTGTGGAACAAGGATGACTGGACAGCTACTCACAACACCAGGGAGGCTACCTGGATAACAGGACCCCAAGAAAGACACGGGGATTGCCCAATGATGGAGAAATGGATGAGATCTACATGAACAGTCTGGACGTGAGTGGGGGTAATGAGGGGTGAGGGGCGAGGGAAAGAGAACTTGGGGGAGCAGGAGATCCCAACTGGATCAAGAACAGAGAGGGAACACAAGGAATGTTCATGATAAGTGAAGACCACATGAGAATAGGAAGAAGCAAAGTGCTGGAGAGGCCCACAGAAATCCACAAAGATGCCCCCACAATAGACTGCTGGCAATAGTCGAGAAATAGCCCGGTCTGACCTACCCTGGTGATAGGATGGCCAAACACCCTAATTGTCGTGCTAGAAACCCCATCCAGTGACTGAGGGAACTAGATGCAGATATCCACGGTCAGGCCCTGGGTGGAGCTCCCGGAGTCCAATTGGCGAGGTTTTCTTTTTGAAATGTAAATGTAACAAATACCATTCTACTTCAGGAGCTTTAGATTTTTCTTAGAAATCTGAATGGCTCCCTAGCATTCCATCCCATGGAGGTTCAATTCTCAGCCTCCCAGCACTGAACATTTTGGGTTTTATCCCTTATAAGTGATTCTGAGATGAACAGTCCTGTGCAAACATTTCCCTTACTTATTCAATTCTCTGTCTCTGTCTCTGTCTCTGTCTCTGTCTCTGTCTCTGTCTCTGTCTCTCTCTCTCTCTCTCTCTCTCTCTCTGTATGGGGGGTTTTCTGAGATCTAAGAGGGTTTTCATTATTTTCTAATTGGCTTTTCAGAAGACTTTACTAGCTTCTACTTG
Organism: Peromyscus aztecus; assembly: GCA_902168405.1. NCBI lineage: Eukaryota > Metazoa > Chordata > Mammalia > Rodentia > Cricetidae > Peromyscus > Peromyscus aztecus. The sequence goes on from CABHPQ010170202.1 coordinate 8,051, forward strand.
AGCCAGTGAACTTTAACAATGAGTCTTTCCTTCTAACTGTGTGAGTCTCTTTAATCTTTACCAATAGGATAGATAAAAGGTAAATAAAAATGTCTCACTGTTACTTCATCTTCTGAGATGATTAATGAAGTTGAATATTTCTTCATAGATTTATTGCCATTTATATTTCTTTTGTTCATGCATTTTGGCCATTTTCCCATTAAAATTTGGGGTCTTTGTATAATGGGGTTTGTAATATAAAAATATGATGTTGACTGTAACTGGAGCCTCCCCTTTCTAGGGCAGTGCTGGCCTTGAAGTCAGTTATTTCTTTTAAAATGAAGCAAAGTTTCACTTTATTAGGGAATTGTTCAGTCTGATCTAAGTGGAAAGAATGGAAAGAGACATGTTAGAGCAGAGCTGTAGTACATGTTCTAGAGTGGACATGGGCTCCCCAAGAGTCACTTTCCCAAAAGAAACCTTCCCTACTCCAAGTTCAGAAGAGCCTAATATTTCTGCTGCTGCTGTGTCTAAGGGAACTATTCACTGGTGTGGCCTTATGGGAAGTGCAGCAGGTAAGGGCAAAACTACATTAGAATATGTGTAGGAAGCTGTGTTCCTCTAAAAGTGATGTTGATATTTTATCTCAACCATGCAAGGAAGAGAAATGTCTTAGAGTGTCAGAAATTAGGATTGGGGATGGGAACTATAAGTGGGAATAAGAGAAGGAGATGCTCTTAGACATGAGGATGTCAAAACTGTAAGTTGTGGGTGTACAAAGCCCCTAATAGGTGGAAATAAGCCTGGGATACACCTCAGCAAGGGGATCTCACAGTCAGTGCTAACCCAGTAGGAAGGATGGCTGGAATCACTGAAGGAACGTTAGGGTAAAAGGGGCAGCCAAAGAAACCCACCCTGACCCTGAAACCAGAGCCAGTGGAAGACCCCCCACCCCAGCACTTAATCCAGAGCCAGTGAGAGAAACAACCTGGCCCTGAAAACAGAATCAAAGAAATACGTTTTGACCCTGAACCAGAGACACACTTTGTCCCTGGAACTGGAGCCAGTGAAAGAAACACATTTTGGCCCTGAAACCAGAGCCAAATCTGCCCCTGACCATCTGAACATGAAACTAACCAATCCCTGAGCAGGAAAACCAACCAATCCCTGAGCAAGAAATCAAGCCAGTCTGAGCTTGTCCAAGCTCAAGGGGATCAAATTCTGACCAATTCCCTCCCTGAAAATCTTCTCGCTGGAAAAACTCTGTCCCTAAGAAGCCCTATGTAAGTCCTGTGCCTGTTCAGTTGGCAGCTGTCCTTCTCTACCCCGGCAGAGGCAGCCACTTTCCTGGACTCCTCCTTTCCAAATCTCTTGAAAGAGTTTTGGGTGAAGATCTTCTTTTGCCAGGGTTGAGCAGAATCTCTGCTGGGAAGCTCCCTTAGGTGAGCAGCGCAGAAGCAACTGACATCTCTGCTGGGAAACTCTCTTGGGAGCGGAGCAGAAGTAACAATTTTTAACCAGAGTGGCAGCAGATTGCTATATTTCTGCAGGGGTTTCCCTTTAACAGAGTGAAGTAGAAGAAGTAACATCTTGGGCTGGAGCTGAGAAGAAATCGATACCTCTGCTGGGAACTCTCTTAGGAGGGCAGAGGAGAGCTCAGTTTAACAGCTCTTTCTCAGAGGAACAGGATTGTCACATCCTGTGGGGAGACCAGCCCCTACTGGACACCAACTTCAGATATAGCCTGAGGATACCTTTCCCTTCACAGCTGTGGGTATAGCCTGACTTCCTGACAAGTCAGGATACTTTTACTTCCAGGGCTGTAACACTGACAGGTCTATCCTGAGTGGATGACAAGTCAGGATACCTTTCCTTCCAGAGCTGAAACACTTGCAATCTAGGCAAGTGGAGACATCCAATCATGGGAGGAACTTCCTTGAGCATCAAATTAGCAGTTTGGACTACAGGCTACTAATTCTTTCCTAGTGTCTTGAGTAACTAAACTTTCAGTTTATGGCAGGGAATACAGGCCTCAATAATGAAGACCAGGTTCTCCAATGTCTGGGAATATGGGCCTCAATAGTAAAGACCACATTCTCCAATGTCCCTTGCACTTTGTGGCCCTGTGACTGATTCCTGAAAAATGGGATGCTCAAAATCCTTGAAATCTCTTCTGGGAAATGCCCTTAGAGAAAATAAGACTGCCACCTGCTCCTTTCAGGGGCTTGGAATGAGGATTTGGTGGTTGGACTCCACAGTGGTTTCTGTTAAAGCTCCATTCAGCAACCCATTACTGGGCCAGATCAATGATCCTCTGGTTGTTGAAATATTGGTGGCTCCTGGCTGCCTTTCTCTAGGAAATTGAGCTTTCTTTTTAGAAGGAGCACAACAATTTCCAAATCTCATTCTTGGCTGTAATGGGGGAAGCCATATACCAAGGAAGGCAGGCAATAGCAGTAGATGGAAGCATTTCTGGTTGTGGACTCTCTGCTTCTTGATGGCTTTGGTGTGAAGTGTTTCGTTAGCTCTTGAGCCATTACAATGATCTCATCCTATGGCACTTGCTCCTGTGAGAAAGGAGAGAGAAATGACTCCATGCTTGTGTGAAGGCTTGCAGATTCTGCTTAATAGACGATCCCCCCCCCCACAACTGTCGCCTAACAGGAGCTTTCAGCAGGCAGACACTCGACCGTCTGACCAGCTGCTCAGGACAAGGATGAGCTATGGGTTCTTGTCCTCAGAGGCAGAATCCTGGCCCCTTTGCTTACCATCTCTATCACTTTGACATTCTTTCCTTATAACACAGGTATGTTACTCACATATGCAGGGCTATTATTGGGTTCAATATGTTAAAAAGATAATTCTTTGTAATTAAGGTGAGTGTAAGCAGAGACATTGTCTGCAGGAATAAAGTAATTGTCAGCTTTAATGCAGGAAGACCATGAAATATCTGGAAACTTCTTAGAAAATCCTTTTCAGATACTTCTTTTTGATCCAGAGATTCACCTGCCATGTTGAACAGCTTTTCTCATGGAAGAAAGAAGACTGAATTTAAATGTGTTGCCTTCCTTGTGCTGTGGAATGTCATTCTGTATGCTGTGAATGTGTGTTGCTCTGATTGGTTGATAAATAAAATGCTGATTGGCCAGTAGCCAGGCAGGAAGTATAGGTGGGATAAGCAGATAAGGAGAATTCTGGGAAGAGGAAGGGCTGATTCAGGAGTTGTCAGCCAGACACAGAGGAAGCAAGATGTCAAGGCAGAACTGAGAAAAGGTACTAAGCCACATGACTAAACATAGATAAGAATTATGAGTTAATTTAAGTGTAAGAGCTAGTCAGTAATAAGCCTGAGCTAATGGCTGAGCAGTTATAATTAATATAAGCTTCTGTGTGCTTACTTGGAGGACACAAGTGGGAGAGATTTGTCCTGACCACTGGCTGGCTGGGGCACAGGAAAACTTTCAACTACACTTTTCTCATGGAAGAAAGAAGACTGAATTTAAATGTGTTGCCTTCCTAGTTTGCTGAACCTAAAGGAGCTGATTGAAGATCTTCTGAAGTCATCCAGGGCTTCTGTTGCCTTTGAATAGCTTCTTGGCCTCCATGTGACTATAGCTACACCCCCCCATCAAAGTGATAATCTACACCCAGAGTAAGAGCTTGATGAAATTTCAAGCTTGATTAGATAAATTGAATTATAAAGAATCATTAGTACTTAGGACAAGAAGATACTAAAAGTGCCATAGACAGAAAGGCGGTGGGGGGGGGGCAGGGAGAGAGGGAGAGGTATTCCCAATGGTGTGCCTAAAGTCCTACGGCTAATCATATAGAGCCAAGGTTGGAGCTCTTATTCTATTACACTCATTCAACTGTCTTAAGACTGAGAACACAAGAGTGATAGCTTTTCAGGTTCTTTAAACCTACTTATTTCTGTAATGTGTGTCATGAGATCAAAAGTCGGAGATTCCCCTCCCAGCTCAACTGCTAACTAGCTGTGGAAGCCTAGTTGAATCTGGTTGAATCAGAGTAAAAGAGAAGACAAGGCAGAGTTAGCACTGAGCCTGTGGCAAGTCCACTGTGACCCTGAGCTGCCTGCCGTGGGGCTGAACTCAATACCTATTGCTTCTCAAGGGAGGAAGTTGGTTAGCAGGAAACATGGGCTACAGGCTGGAGGAACATGGGCGGTCAGTGGTGAGCTGCTGAGTTTTGTGGTATTGGCTCCAGTCTTGAACTTTTGTCTTGGGGTTGCCTGGTTGAAGGTTCATGGTGATGGATTCTGAATAGTTGTTCTTTTCACCTCATTGAAATCCATCATATGATGCCTTTGGAGGTCATAAAATTTAAATTCAAAGAGGATGAGGCTGTACTGCTGACTCTTACATTTGCTGTCTAAATGTGGGCACATGAATCTCCTGTTTTCTGTATTTAACAGGGGTGAGAAGAGATAAGCATCTCCTGTATGGTCTTTATGTAAAATTTACATGAACTAAATATGATCTGGTACATAGAATAAATACTAGCAATTTTTATATTTACCATCATTATTATTACCAACTCTGAGAATTTGGGAAATAAAAGAAAAATCTCTTAAAAATCATTTATTTTCTATGTATACTTGAGGAGACCAGAAGAGGGCTTCAAATCCACTGTGACTACAGTTACAGATAGTTGTGAGCCATGATTTGGGGCTGGGAATCAAACTCGTGTCTTCTAGAAGAATAGCCAGTGCTCTTAACCACTAAGCTATCTCTTTGGCACCAAGAGAGCAATCTTTTAATGTCCACTATTCTCTTATGGTTGCCCTCAGAGATGACAGTAGAATACATAAACCAGGATTGCTCACCTAAGACCAAAAACTCACCAACACGACTCTAATGTTACTGTAACAGAAGGAGTTTTTGCTGATATAACAATGCGATGCTTCTGTAGCTCAGAAACCAAAGTCCTGGAGAGCATCTGTTCCATGATCTTCATTTGGAGAGGTGAGGATGGCCCCTCAGTCATCAGTGAAGATTCAGTACTTACTTCCTCTTTTCTTGGTGAGCATCCTTTCAAAGCAGCAATGTTGGTTCACTGCTGTGTTTGTGAATCAAACCCAGCAAACAACAGGCATTAGAAGTGAGCTGGTCCCAGATGTGATGTGGGAGTTGTAGAACTAGGAAGGATGCTGAGTTCAGTTTCAGTTTGGGCCTGGGAAACCAAGCAGAGCAATAGGAAATATGCTTTAACGAGTACAGAGATGCACAGACCAGAGGGAACGTACCCTCTCAAGGCAGACAACAAAATGAACGATATAGAAGGAATGATTGTAGAAAAAATAACTTGTTTAAAATGAAGAAATTTCCAAGTTATGTGCATACACACAAACACTGGTATAGACAAAGGAAAAACAATTATTGTCTTTAAGTGAAGAACATCTCCAGATACTGTTCATACATCATTCTTGCAAGGAACTCTCAAGGAGAGGTTCCACCTGTGATAGCCTGCTCCCTATAGAAGGAAGAGGTCATGGCATAAAACAGCAGAGATTAAGAGTTGAAACCCACTAAGTGTAGAATACACTGAACTACTGAAAATATGGTTGTAAAATAATGTTACTCTTTAACGTGATCATTTTAGGGAAGATATATGATGTCAGTAATTTTGACAACAATCTACAAAGTTTAGGACTCTGAGTACTTCAAGTTAGAAAGATAGCTCAGTGGTTAAGAGCACTTGATGCTCTCCTAGAAGACTCAGGTTTAGTTCTCAGTGCCCATGTTGGGTGGCTTGCAACCCCTCTGACTAACTCCAGGACCTTTGAAGCCTTCATCTGGACTCCAAGGATACTCGCATACACTTGGCATACCCATAAATAGACACATACTCACACGTACATACAAATAAAAATAAAAATAAATCAGCCAGGACACAGGTGAAGAACACTGAAGAGAAAGTGAAAAATTCTAATTAACAGAAAGCCATACTTTATATAAACCATTGCTATACATAAATAACATTATAATAAAATGATTTCATATAGCTGTAAACAGAAAAGAGGGAAAAATTCAAATTACAAACTCTCTCTCCTGGACTGAAAAACAAGATCACTTTTTCTACATGATTCAATGTGATAAACGTATTGACTAGTTGTGCTGGCTGGTTTTATGTCAACATGACACACACTAGAGTCATTTGGGAAGAGGGAACCACACTTGAGAAAAATAGCCCCACTAAATTGGCCTGAGGGCAAGCCTGTGGTGTATTTTCTTACTTAGTGACTGATATGGATGGGTGAAGCCATTGTGCTTGGTGGTCCTGGGCTGATGGTCCTGGGTTCTATAAGAAAGAAGGCTGAGCAAGCCACAAAGAGCAAGCCAGTGGGCAGCACTCCTCCATGATCTCTCCACCAGTTCCTGGCTTCAGGTTCCTGTCCTGTTAGAGTTCCTTCCCTGGTGGACTATGATGTAGAAATGTAAGAAAAATAAACCCTTTCCTCCCCAAGTTGCTTTGGTCATGGTGTTTCATCACAATGATAGAAATTCTAACTAAGATACTAGTCATGTCTGATTCCTGTTACCCTAATGGTCAATGTAGCTGGAGTTTTCTCCAGTCCTGCTCAGGCCCACAGCTGCTTTGACCTAAGCAAACTCACAGAGACTTCTATTACTTATAAACTGTATGGCTGTGGCAGGCTTCTTGCTATCTAGTTCTTATATCTTAAATTAACCCATTTCTATTAATCTATGCCTTGCCATGTGGCTTGTGGCTTACTGATACTTTACATCTTACTTCTCATGGCAGTGGTGGCTGGCAGCATCTCCTGACTCAGTCTTCCACTTCCCAGAATTCTCCTCTCTGCTTATCCCGCCTATACTATACTTCCTGCCTGGCTACTGGCCAATCAGCGTTTTATTTATCAATCAATCAGAGCAACACATTCCCCACATACAGAAAGACATCCCCAGCAGGTCAATGGAATTAAAGAGAAATTCCAACTTTTATAGTTGCTGCGTCAAAGAAACAGCACATCTCGGATTCTTTTGGGGTGCATACGTGGTTCTTACCACTTCAACACACTGAAAGTTGAAATTTCATATCCACCAGGAAAAATTTATATGCAAAGAAATTATTCTTTCCTTGATTAGTTACTATAAATTATGAACATCAGAATTATATTGGTCTTTTTTTTTCTAGTGCTGGTTATATAACTCAGAGCCTAGGATATATCCCAAGCAACACTGAACATTCAGATTATAAATGTCTACAGAATGGAAGAGCTCATTGAACACAGTCTGTGAACAAAAGATAGAAAGACAAGGGGTAGCAAGAAACTATTGAAAACCAAATGATAGACACCAGGCCACAAATCTAGATAAAAATCCATTAACTGCCCAGTGTTTAAAAGTGGTGTAGAATTAAAAACAAAACCTAAAAGAAGAGTTAAATAATAAAATCAAAAAGGGCAGCAAGTGGCAGAAATGGTAGTTTTGCTGAATGTTCAATCTCCCTTTAATTTGTCCTGGTTTCTGATTTAGTTGAGGACAGAATGGCCAGGTATCTGGATATATCACCCTTTTTTTGTAGGTGACCATGTGACATCGTTCTGATGAGGGACTGGCTGAAGTTGTTGATGGGCCATTCTGAAAGCTCCTTCAGACATCAATTCTGGTGGTGTTCACCCTTTTTCTTCCCTTCTGTACTGTGGACAGCATGAACAGAGCTGCAGAGGCAATCTTGTGACCAGAAAGGAAAGGTCACAGAGTTACTGGATATTGATGTTGTTGTGCTGTGGATATCGCTCTGTATGCTGTGAATGTGTTGCTCTGATTTGGTTGATAAATAAAACACTGATTGGCCAGTAGCCAGGCAGGAAGTATAGTATAGGCGGGATAAGCAGAGAGGAGAATTCTGGGAACAGGAAGGCTGGGTCAGGAGTCACCAGCCAGACACAGAGGAAGCAAGATATAAAAGATACTGGTAAGCCACGAGCCACATGGCAAGGTATAGATTTATAGAACTGGGTTAATTTAAGATATAAGAACTAGATAGCAAGAAGCCCGCCATGGCCATACAGTTTGTAAGTAATATAAGCCTCTGTGTGTTTATTTGGGTCTGAGTGGCTGTGGGCCCAGCTAGAGAAAACTCCAGCTCCATTGTTGAACCTCTGAATTAAAGCCAGCCATCACCTGTATCTGGATTTAATACATGAGGGGAGTAAGTGTCTGTTTCCGTAAATTGGTATTGTTTGGGTTTGCCTTCAAACCTAAGTCATTTTTCCTCCTTTATTTTATTTCATGTGCATTGATGTTTTACTTGCATGTATGTCCATGTGAGAGTATCAGATCCCCTGGAAATGGGGCTACAGACAGTTGTGAGCTGCCATGTGGTTGCTGGGAATTGAACCCAGGTCCTCTAGAAGAACAGCCAGTGCCCTTAATCACTGAGCCATCTCTCCAGCCCCTCAAATTTAAGTCATGGATATCAAAGTGATACCCCAACCGGACAGCAAGGGCTGTTTTATATTTACATTTAATCCATAATGTACACACAACAGTTGGGAACCTTCATGTACATAATCGTGCTGGTGCTAACAGTTCAGTTGTTTTGTGTTGCTCCAAAAATCACACAGGAAAATTCAAACCCCCAAATGGATGGTTATTAGGATGTGAGGACTTTGGGAATTGACTGTTCCTTTACAAGGGCCCTGCCTTTGAGAATTCGATGAGAGAATTTGTGAAGAGACACATTAGAGCTTTCTGCCACCTTCCAGTGTGAAGTCATGGCAGACAGACTGCCCTCTGTGAATAGGAAGCCAGTCTCATTGAGCACTGCAATTCCTGGAACATTGGTCTTTGACTTCTCAGCCTTGAACACTGTGAGAAGGAGTATTATGTTGTAGATAAACCCATCAGTCTGTGGTGTTTAGTGCAGCCAGAAAGGACTAAGACTACAAGCCAAACCAGTTTAAGAAAAAAGTAGCAAATAAAAGGTGATAGACTATGGGATTATGGTTGATTCTTCAGCATATCTTTGTATGGGAAATCAAGCCACTGCATACAAGTTTAGACAAGATATTAGTAAAATGAAATAACCAATTGGATTATGGTAAATGGGACTATATGAATACTTGGTAGGGCAGTTTTGAGCATTTCCTCTGACCCCCAGGTTGCTGAAGTCATTACACTACAAGAGCAATCTAACACTGAGTCCTCACCCTTTACCTAAGCCCTACTTTAAAAAAATGTCTATTAACCCTACTAAGACAGTGAGGACTTCCTTAATGTTAAAAATATTTAGATATCCTTTGGTTGTAAAATTCATCTCAGTATGTCATGGATTCAAGTAAATGAGTGGATATAGTCTAAAATTGTAAAATCAGAGTAGAGAGTCAGTGGACATCAAAACTGGTGGAGGGGATTTTTGAAAGGCTGGTTGAGTTGAGATTGGAAAATGGAGCACATTTTACTTTGTTTTTTCTCTCCATTCCATTTCCAAAATGAAGTCTGGTGAGGGGACTGACTAGAAGGTCACACCTTATTGGAAATCCCCCATAAACTACAGTACAGTGAAGGTTCAAAACTTCTCACTGCTTCCTTACAGTATGTTATGACTCTGAGCAGAAGGCTCACATCTTATTTAGGTAAACTGGCTGACAAATAGAAAGCAAGTAGAAACATGCCTTGTGACGGTCATTGCTCCGTGGAGATCAGCAGTTTTTACTCACCAGGGTACCACCTTCCCGTCTCTGAGCTCCCATCACTCCCCCCCCATTGGCTTGAGTCCCTTCTTCTGAGATGCTACTCTGAACTCTCTACCTGACCATACTAGCATGTCTAGCACACAGTTGCTTGGATATTTGGCTTCTGATTGTCTCCAGATGTTCATGTTCTCTTTGTGCCATATTGAAAACATTCAAGGATATAATACTAAACAGTATAATGCTGCAGTTCAGGGCTTGGTCCTGGTAAAGACTCGTTCAAAACCCAGTTCTACGACTGAATTCTATGATCTGGGACATACTACTTAATATCTCAAAGCCATTAATATATGTGTGTTTCCATTTGGGTTGTTTTCTTCCCAGTGATGGGTTTGCTGGGTCAAAAGATGTTGCTTACAGCTCTTTGATTTAACAATTACTTATTTATATCCTATGCCTCAGTTTCTTTGCATGTAAAATGAGGACAAGTGGCTCTTCTCATAGTAGGCCTCTGACAACGAGTGGATAAACCAAACAGACTGGCTAGTAGTAAGCAGTAACAGTTGATGCTCAGTGTTATTGGTCTACTGATGGAGAATTCTTGTCCTGTGGTTTTCTTTTGCTCAGATGTTTTGCTGATCAAACTTTGGAAGCTGATCAAACTTGACAGCTAGAGCAAAGGAGTTTACTCATGTGCCCACAGCTTTTGTTCAGATGATCTGAAGTTCGTAGTATTACTTGCTGTCCTGACTATCTTTATCTCTCCTTAGTAAAAGTTCTGGATTTGGTACAGGTGACTTTCACAAGTTCTGCTTACAGTGATCTCCAATGGTTGTGTGGTAGATGGGGAGGGGGAAGAAGGAAAGAAGGAAAAGTTATTAGAATGAACCCCTGAGCCTTTCTTGGCTTCTTAAGAAGACCAACTTTCTTCTTGCCTGTATAAACAGTTTACTGTTAGAACAGAACCTATGGAATGTAGACCTGAGATGGAAAGGCAAGATTCAATTTGTGGGGTCATGCTTGGTGAGAAAAGTGTTCCCAGAAATAATATTTGAAGAAGGATTACATTCTGAACCCTAGTTGATTTCTTACCTTCTGGCAAAATAAATTATGGTGCTGGGCAGGTTTCAATCCCCCTCAAATGCCAGCGTTGACATCCGATGAGGTTCTATTCAGGCCATTTTACCCCCTTTTTTACACACATTGAAATGACTGCCAAGACATTAGCCTTCTTACTGAGTCTCTGCTAAGCACTAAAGCTCCTGGCTGACTTGCTGAATGAGCTGCCGAAGGGGTGGATTCTCACAGCCTGGTGGGTCTACAGACTTAGCCGGGGCAAGAGCAGCTGGCATTGAAAGAGAAACACAGTCCTGAGGTGAGGCACTTAGAAATTGATTTCCCTTGTGGGGAAAGAAAAATCTTTGTGCCTGCTCTTAGCAAGTGAAGGAATGCAATCAGTTTTGACTGAGAACTCCGAATAAACTTTAATGTATTTGTGTATATATACGTAATTATAAGTATAATTTGTATTATAAACATCACAGATGCTATATTATGATATGTCTAATGTGTAATTATATATGTATACATACATACTATATAGTATAGTATTATAGCATTTATGTTACATTCATTCTCTAATACATTCATATATATGTCCACATAGCTGTATCTTTACTCAGAATTATTTCCTTTTTAATCTTCCTTTTTTGGCCAGTTTAAAAAGGAAGACAAGAGTGAGCTTAGTTTAACATCATTTGGTAGCATTTATTGCTAAATATCAAATACTGATTAATTCACACCATTAGTTTAACCACCTGAATATTCTCTGTGTCAGTTATCCATTGAATGATAAGGTCAAATCCAATCTGGAGTCAACATTCGAGTGTGTGTGTGTGTGTGTGTGTGTGTGTGTGTGTGTGTGTGTGTGCGCGCGCGCGCACGCGCACACGCTGGTTGAGAGTGGAGTATGTGAATGTGGACAGCAGAGAACAGCCTCAGATGTTGTTCCTCAGCTATTATCCACCTTGTTTTTGACACAAGGTCTGTCACTGGCCTGGAACTTGTCAAATAGACTAGGTTGGCTTACAGACAAACTCCAGAGATCCACCTGCTCTGGCCTTCTCAGCCCTGGGATTATAACTGCATGCCACCACATCAATTAAAAACATAATTAATTATTACTGTTTTTTTTTTGATACAGGGTCTTATCATATTGTTCAGGCTGGCCTAGAACTTGCTATGTTGATTAGGTTAGCCTCTACTCACAGAAATCTGCCTGCTTCTGCTTCCTGAGTGATGGGATGAAAGGTATACACAACCATATCTGGTATACAACTGTTTGTTTTTTTAATGTGAGTCCTTTTGCCTGTAGCCCAAACACTTACCAACTGAGATATTACTCTATCCAGTTGTAAATATTCTTTTGTATATAATTGAAAACAAATGCATTTGAATAAGGAAGGAAAGAGTAGATTACTCTGGAAAAAGCATATATAACTGAAATCATTAGAGACCTAGGAAATGGCTCATCAAATAGATCAGAGGAAAATTTCCCAATAGCAAAGCAAAGTCACCCAACTGATATGATTTCACCCTCTGAGGACAAGGCAGATTTATGTTAGTAATTTGTGTCCTTCAGAATTTAGAGGCAGGAGAGAGATGAAAATATAGTTATCTCAGCAAAATGTCTCCACAGCTGACTGTTGAACAGAAACCCAAGTTTCCTAAAAATTCACGGAAAAGTCATTCGCAGCCTCAATACCTGAATCTCTATTAAGGATTGTGAAGAAAATAACTTTTAAAACCTGATATGTCCACTTAAGCACAAAGGTATATTTTTACAGTATTGCAAAAAAAATGGTTAATGAAGAATATCCTTATATTTCAAGTATCTTAGTGTTATTTTATTTTGTCATAAATTGTATGTATCTCAGTGTGATTGAAACCCTACCAGGGTTTGAAGTTGTAACCGCAGCTAATGTAGTTAAAAAATAAATAAATAAATAAAAAGCTTTTTGTCAGTTTGGTTTCTGCTTCAAACTGTGCAAGGCACACTTGTTCTCTGAGTTAGAAGGACTAAGGACTTTTTTTTTTTTCTAAAGAGAAACCCAAACAGGAAATATACACTCATGGAGACGTTTTAGCCAAGGAATAACCAAATGCAATGAGAAAGGGGATCTACTTTAAGTTCAAGAATTTTGACAGGCCAGCTGAAGAACAAAGGACTGTATTCTATATTGCCCATTTTCCCAGGGGTTCGGGACTCACAGGCTTCCCTGGGAGGCCATTCGCAGGAGGCAGGCCTGGAGCTGAGGAAATGTGGATCAAAGCAATCACGCAAGGCTTCTCAGTCTGCCTTCCCTGGGCCAGCTGTTGGGAGAGTCTGAAGGCTTCCCTAGTCAGGCCTGCCCGTTCTGAAAGGACCATTGCAAGTGAACTAAAGCCCCTGTCGGAGCCACTGGGTCTGTCTGACTTAAAAGACCTTGTCAGGTTTCTAGGTCTCCAAGTTGGACAGTGACAATGGACTCCTGCTGATGGAAAAAGCAGAGTCAACACACAGAGGACTGTTTCTTGCTATGTAGTAGACACTTCTTGCTTTAGTGAGTGGTTAGCCTTGGCATCTGTGCTCAGAGTGAGCCTAGGACTAGAGGGACTCTGTCTTCTTCCTTTTCAATGCATCTCTGTCCTCTTTCTCAGCTCTAGCGGGGGGTGGGGAGGGGGTTAACCCACTGGAACATACTGCAGAGCAGCTCATTTATTCACCTCCAGTGGTTGGAACAGGGTAGGAATCTACTGTGTAGCCTCACTGTGTTCCTCCTCTCCCACCCAACCCCTTTCTACCGGGTCACTATGATATCTTATAATTAAATCAACTGGATAATATTTTGTAATTGAGATCTACTTATATAGAAAGCTATATGCAGGCTGCTTGCATGATCTGTCTCTTCCAGAGGAGTGTGTCGTACTTTCTTACCTTGAACAATATGAAGAACCTCCAGGTCAAAGCCAAACATTCACTCAATTAAAACAGCAAGCACCTCAAATGAATATCATAGGATGAAGTATTTGTTGTGCAAGACATTACAAAGAGATCAGCATAGATTCTTCCCAGAGAACAAACCTTGACTGCAGAGAATGAATGTCCATGCCCATTTGCTGCAACCCTCCAGGGTCTGGCTAAACTCTTCCCAGTAAATGATGCTGTGCATGTGTTTTACTACAGAGACAATGCTATGGCAAAATAGCCTTGTAAGACTTTTCCATCATTCCATTTCTTGTGGTATCCATGAATGCCAATGCTTCTTGACAATGGTTTTGACCGATCCGATTAGGTCAGTTGTCCATGCTCCCAATGTGGTGTTCTAGAATTTATCCTAGCCTCGATGGAAAGCAATTTGGAGCTCTGCAAACTTCTGCTACTTAAGCTCTGTGAACACTTGGAACAGCCTTTACATTTCTTTGGGATGCAGGTCATGATCTGTAAGTTATGGATGATAACGCCTATCTTTCCTAACACTTGAAGTGGTAGTGAGTCACATGAGCAAAATATTGGGGGTGGGGCATGCTGCATGGTCTCAAAGCATCAGGTCACATCGATGGTGTGTTTATTACATGTGGATGCCTGTTTCTCATTATGTGAGTATCAGATAGATAGACTGTGGGTATAAATCATATGACTATAATGATTTATAATTTTTAGATATGCTCACATAGACTTCTTTTTGCTTTTTGGGATCTAGCAGCATCAAGTGACCTATATAAATGAAAGTGATCTTATTTTTATCACTGGGAATGTTTCCAGGACATTATCAACACATGCTAAAGTTTCCTATGTCCAATGTAATACCGAGCCCCCTGCTACCTTACGCTCTGCTCACAACTTCCATATGACTTGCTTCTCACTTGTATAAAAAAAGCCACAGAACTTGTCAGCCAGATTCCAAAGTGACATTTCAGCAGTGGGTAGTGGGATTCGGTTTTGGTTTTGCTTTCAGAGCGTTGCAAAAAATGACAAGAGGGTTAGACACATATATATCTCCTGCCCTCCTCACTGTCCCTGCTCTCTACAGCTCAGCGGACACTTTCCAAACCACTGCCACACATCCGCGTGCACACCTTTAGCAGGGGTCTAAAGATATTGTTTCCCACATGCAGCTCATAGATCAATTTAACTATCCAGCCCTCCTTTTAGTTATCATCTCTCCTGAAGCCATGTGGAATACTCATCTGCTCTAATCCTGGTCTATAGTATTTCCAAAGTACTTTACAAGCCCGAGTAACGGCCACTAATGCCTTGCGGCAGCTGAGCTGGTAGCACATATGATATCTTAAATGTAACAATCAAAGGAGCATGCTGGACCCTGCTATTTCCGCCAGCTTGCAGATGTGCTGGACCTTGGTATTTCCGCCAGCTTGCAGATGTGCCGTGTCCTGATCCAAAACCTGTACTGTCAATTTTAGACAAAAGAGGCTTAAAGCAAAATAGTCTCTCTGCCTCATGTCAGCAACTAGGTGAGTGGAAGGGAACACTTCCCATTGGGAAGCCGTGTGTATTAGATATCCGTTATATGACCCTTCCAATCATTTGGGGGGCAGTGTGTGTCCACGAGCAATCTTTTCAAGATTTATGTCAAGGCGGTATTGTTTTATTAAATCTTCACCGTGTGGTGCTCTCCAGGTGCGAAGCTTTGATCTTCCTGCCCTCTGGTGCATTAGGTTTTCTCAAACTCATTGACAATGATGTCTGTGATTTAAAGCTCTCGTTCCCCTTCACTACAGAGTGGAGAAGGAGAGGGGCTCAGATGACTCGATGTCGAAGCAGAGACCCCTTTACTTCTTCCCATGTTTGGCTTTGGTTTGGTATAAAATTCACCGTGATCCTGTTTAGGAGAACTTGATCAGTGCTCTGAGGAGTAAACCAATATCTTTCTGAAACATTTTATGGCACATTAGATTACTGCTGGAAATGCCAGGCCTGGCATGCCTGGAGAGCCTTGGACTTCATCAGTGTGGTATGTGGAGATGGAAAGTAAAAGGCAGGTTTCCATTTCTCTGCTATGTGGAGAAGGAAAAGGAGTGAAAGAAGTAAAAAAAGACACAGACATTCAGCAATCCAAGTCTATTGTGAACCCAAGCGCACCAAGAGCAAAACAACAAAACCTTTTGTTTTCAGTTTGTTTATTTTTATTTTATGTGCATTGGTGTTTTGCCATGGGTGCCAGGTCCCCTGGAACTGGAGTTACAGACAGTTGTGAGCTGCCATGTGGGTGCTAGGAATGGAACCCAGGTCCTCTGGAAAAGCAGTCAGTGTTCTTAACCACTGAGCCATCTCTCCAGCCCCAACAAAACCTTTCTAATGAAAAACTAGCACATAGCAATCTGGTTCATTGTAGTTCAGTAAATGTAACTTTTTGGGGAGGACAATATAAGGAAAACATAAACTGGTGAAGGACACAGACTCCAGTGCACCATCCCCTGATCCAAACCCAGTTTCACTGCCGCTTATTACTGTTAGGTTCCTAATCTGTAAAATGGACATAAGAACATCATCTACCTCCCGGGTCACAGAGTGCTTAGAGCAGGCTTAGTATCTATGCTAAGTGCCAGGTAAGTATGCCAATACTTACTTACCTGTGTCTTCTGTCAAGAGTGCCTGTAAATTAAAAAAAAAGTTTTTATTATTGTTTTTATTTTGTGTGTAGGGGTGCTTTGTCTGAATCTATGTCTGTGAACCACATGTGTTCCTGGTGTCCACAGAGGCCAGAGGGTGTTGGACCCCCCTGGAACTGGAGTTGCAGATAGTTGTGACCCACCATGTAGGTCCTGGGAATTGAACCAAGGTTCCCTGGAAGAGCAGCCAGTGCTCTTAACCACTGAGCCATCTCTCCAGGCCCAGTGCTTATAATTTTAATGTACATAAAATTTTCTTCTCTTAGTATGATATTTTAAAATTTTCTGGGCTGGCAGAGACTGGGTTCTTTAGAGGTATATGAACAGCAACCCTTTTTTTTTAGTATAGAGAATACATTTCAGTTACATAGATTGTTACATAGAAAATTACACAGTTACATAGATAATAAAAACACTATTATAATTAGAATAAATCAGGGAAGAGGGAAAATGGTGTTCTGTGGTCCCAGAATCCCCACAGATCTCCAAGGTTCTCTCTAACTTTTCTCTCACAGCTGAACATTCTTTATTTAGCGTGAGTACAGAAGAGTACTGATGTCTCTGGCACTATAGATCAGTGTTCCTTAGACCTAAGCTTCATGCAAATGGGATTCTATGCTAGGAACATGTGTCTGGCTTTGAAACTTAGTTTTCAAATCTAAGCTTCATGTGTGCTCCTACACAAATTGACATTTGAATTTTTTCCCTTGTTGTGGAGAATTTCATTTTATGAACATCATAATTTGCTTACCCAGCCTACTGTTGCTTTTAGTTTTAGATAATTCAAGTAACAGTTGGCTATTAATTATGAAATGACATTTTCATAATTCATCAACCATTGTGTAGTGATGGACAGACAGACTTTCTTCTCAGTCACCTCAAAGCTCGGCTGAATTTAGGAAACTCTGATTCTTAGCACTTTGTTTTCCTTTGATCTTCATTGTCCAAATCAGGCTGCCTTTAAAATTTTTGTTGAGCTTTTATTTTTATTTTATGCCTGTGACTGTTTTGCCAGGGTGCATGTACACAACCTGTGTGCAGTGCCCATGGAGGTCAGATGAGAGCATAGGATTCCCTTGGACTGGTGTTACAGAAGGGAAGGTTCTGAGATGCCATGTGAGTGCTGGGAATTGAACTAGGGACTTTGAAAGAACAACCAATGCTCTCAACTCCTGCGCCATTTCTCCAGGCCCCAGACTGCCGTTTAAAGAATAGTTTTCCAGTCTTGAGTACATGCCAGATATGTTTATTAATAATGATAGCTGAATAGCAGTTAATGATGATGAGGAGAAATGCAGCACACGATCCTGTAAAAACCGTCGAGTGAGTCCATATTCATTTTGTGTTGCTCAAAAGATAGTTCTGGGAAATGCCAAGCTGTTGAAATTCATGTTTCCAGACTAGAGTAGGGAGGGCAAAAAAGATTTCTTTCCTGAGCAAAGCTTCTACAGCCGTAGTCATTTTAAGGAGACGAGTGTGGGATATTTTAAACTCAGCTCTATCACTGGACACAGATGTTTCAGGATTCTGTTTCTTGTTCCTATAATGGGAGGCAGAAGGAGAGGCCATGCCTTGCCCCGGCAACCTGGGCCTTCCCTGCAGTCCTCATTCATGGCCGAGGCAACACAGTGGGAAGAGAGTGGGTTGCTTTGAGGGCTGAAGCTGGGGGTCTAGCAACCTCCTTCCCCCTTCAGAGGTACAGACATGGAGAAGCAGCCCTGTAAGACTTTGTAGGATTTGGATATAGGCCAAAGAAATGAAAGGAAGGCCGTGGAGAGTGCCAGAAAACCCAGTCGTTCCTTTAGCAAAGCTCACCTGCTGGGAACGCATTAAGGCAGGGTGACTGTCATGGTTGGCCCAGAACTCAGGGTTTTTGAGAGGCAGGCCTGGGGCTTTCATTCAGTGGTAAAGTCCTGTACAAACCAGGCTATTGGCATACCAAAGCAGGTCCCTTGCAGCTCTGGATTGTTTGTGTTGCAAGGGATCATTTGATGCAGGAGTTTGAAAGTTTGTTTAACAGACCAGCTGCCCTTCTTTTGAATGTAGACTCTTAGGCATTCCTGGAGAAACTCTGATTGAGGAGGTGCAGCTGTCTGCAGGAAAGATGGGTATGTTCAGGGCAGACTCTCTGCCTGTAGCCTAACCTCCCTGTATAGTTAGAGAAGCTGAGCAGGAGGAAACATTGGAACTATGTGTAGTTTGTGATGGGCTGGGGACTAAATCTCCAGTTTGATCTTTTGGAACTCCTTTGTTTTGGGAACACTGCCCTTCAAGTGTGAGCTAGGTACTGCTTGTCAGAGTGCACCAGTGGCTCTACCCCTCACACAACAGTCTATTCACTCATCTAATGAAGAATTACTGGGTGCCCATAGTTGGTTAATTTCGATTGTCAACTGTATGGGATCAGAATCGCTTTGGAAATAAAAACCTGGGTGTGTCTTAGAGGGCAATTCTAGAGAGGCTTGACTGAGGTGGGAAGACCTGTAGCGAATGTGAGTAGCACCATTCCATGGGCTTGAGCCCTGGCAGAATAAAATGGAGGTGAGTGGAGCATCAGTGTTCCCCTGTTTCTGATTCTTGACTGTGGGTGCAGCATGGCCAGCTGCCTATGCTCCTGCTGTTGCACTTTCTCCGCCTTGATAGACTGACCCTCAGACCATGAGCCCAGATAGCTCCTCCCACAAGTTGCTTTTTGGTTAGGCGTCTTGTCATAGTTGTGAGAAAACTAATCCAGTCACTGTATTTTAGATTTGGATAGAGTAGGAAGTCCTCGTTAGAGAGGTGTCTTTGTTTCTATTGGTGTGATGAAACACCACAACTAAAAGCAACTTGGGGAGGAAGTGGTTAACTTCATCTTACACTTCTAGGCAACAGTCTAGTACTGAGGCAAGTCAGGGCAAGATGTCAAACAGGGAAGGAATCTAGAGATAGGACCCAAAGCAGAGACTGTGGCGGGATGGTGCTTATTGCCTTGATCCCTGTGGCCTGCTCACTCTCCTTTCTTACACACCTCCCCAGATGTGGTACTCCGCTTCCATGGGATGGGCTCACCCACATCAATCATTAATCTAGAAGATGCCCCATAGGCCAATATGGTGAGGGCATTTTTGCAACTGAGGTTCTCTCTTCCCAGATGACTCCAGCTTGTATCAAGTTGACAAGAAACAAGCACAAGAAGTATGGGGCAGATAGGACAGTGAGGCTAGGAGTTTAAGGATGGAATGGATGGTATGGGTCAGTCTAGTAGAGAATGGGAGAGTGTACCAACCAAGAAAACACAGTAGGGTTCCTAGACAGCTCTGAAGGACTGAAGAATCCTCACTTAAGAGGCTAAAAATTGTGTTCTTTTCTAACAAGGCCACCCTGATTTTCAAGGACTCATTTATTGTTAAGAAGGTGAATGAGGCGGGGCAGTGGTGGTGCACACCTTAAACCTTAAATCTCAGCACTTAGGAGGCAGAGGCAGGCAGATCTCTGTGAATTCGAGGCCAGCCTGGTCTACAGAGTGAGTTCCAGGACAGCCAGGTCTGCACAGAGAAACCCTGTCTCAAAAAAACAAAACAAAACAAACAAAAAAAGAGGTGAATGAACCATGTCTTCATGGTTTCTACAAGAAACATTGTAGAGAATTCTAGCGCACACACACACACACACACACACACACACACACACACACACACACACGCTGATGCAAGTCCCTTCTAAAACTATGGGCCCTTCCCCAGTCCTCTGTGAATTTTTTTTTGTTCTTTTGGGTTTTTTTTTTAAGCAGATTCTCTACAGATCTGGGGGACCCAGTTTGGAGACTGCTATTAAAAAGCTTAGCCCAATAAATTCCCAGGCATCAAAGCAGACAATGAACTCTAGATCTAAAGCTATTCTTAGCATTCAGATTTGTAAGCAGCCTACTCTTCAAATCCTTGTATGCATGTGAGTTTTGCAGGTGCTACAAAGGCAAAGAAGACATTGGAATCGTTTGATATCAAGGGTTTGGGAACCATAGCTTTAAGCAGCATCACTTTAATGCCTTTTCCTCTAATTGCATCAATAAAACTGCAAAACAAGTCGTCCCCAAGCTCAACTCAATTCAGTAGCTTTTTCTTTTCCTTTTCAAGATAGGATTTTTCCATGTAGCCTGGCTGTGTCCTGGAACTCACTCTGTAGACCAGGCAGCCCTCGAACTCACAGAGATCCTCCTGTCTCTGCCTCCCAAGTGCTGGGATTAAAGGCGTGTGCCACCACTGTCAGGCTCAATTCAGTATCTTACTGTCACGTTCTTGTTCTGTAGGTGAACAGGGGTGGCTCTGGCATAGGTTTTGGATCTGTCAATATCTGGGTAAATTTTCCCCTTAGTTTTTAATAGTGAGATTCAGGCTACCCAGAGATGTTCTCACTGTGATGGTGGACCAGAGAATAAGGCCAAAGGCATCTGCTTATGCCTTATCTCCAAACATCTCATTAGCCAAAGCAAGTCACATGGCCAAAGGAAAAGTAAAAGAGCAGGAAGTGTACTCTGCTCATCAGGTAATCATGGAGAGGAATGAATGGATACTGCTACTACAAGGGCCAATGATTCAGCCCTCTTCCCCGACCATGTAATAGTGTCATCACCAACAGGGAGAGTGGCAGTTTCTGTCCCTCTGTCTGTCCGCATTACATCCTACACCTTTCATGCTGAGGAATCCAAAGACTCTAGACCTGCTTTGGTACCTGGAGGCTTCTGTGCATCATAGGCAGCACCTGGTGGATGACAGTACAGGCCAGAAAGATTAATGTACTTGCTAGGGGCAACTGGACAGTGTGTTCTGGAAGTCATGCCATGTACTGACAGCAGTATATTGTATCAAAAAAAAAAATAGTCAGCACAATAAGAAGTAGGGCAGGAGAGAAAGAAAAGGCCAGATGTTATACTGCCTCGTAAGCACATATGATGAGCCTTTCCTAGAGGTGCTTAGAAATAACTAGGAAGGTGTTTATTGCTATTAATGTAACAGTTTGGATCCCACTATGCTGATGTGGCCCAGAGAATTTGATTTCCCACAATCAAACAGTCTCAGGGTTGAAAGAGACCCCACATATCTCTAACTCAACCTTCTTCTCCATAATATCACAGACACATTCAGTGAGATGATTTGCTCTCACATGGAGCTCACTCCTCCTGAGATACCAGCATTGGCAATAACAATCTTAGGGTGCAGAGCAAGGGACTAGAAGGCATGAAACTGGATCAAGGAGGAAAAAGCCCAGAATGAGAGGTCTGTGAACAGTTACTTGCTGTGGGATGTCTTTCTGTACGCTGTGAATATGTGTCGCTCTGGTTGGCTAACAAATAAGCTACTTTGGCCTATGGCAAGGCAGCTTAGAGGCAGGCGGGAAATCCAAGCAGAGATACAGAGAGAAGGGTGGAGTTGGGAGAGACACAAGCCAGCCGCCCAAGGAGCAACAAGATGTCAGCAGACTGGTAATGCCACAGCCATGTGGCAACAAATAGATGAATAGAAATGGGTTAATTTAAGATGAAAGAGCTAGTTAGCAAGAAGTCTGAGCCATAGGCCATACAGTTTGTAATTAATATGAGCCTCTGAGTAATTATTTTATAAGAAGTTGTGGGAACGAGGGTAGGAGAGATTCGTCTGGACTGCTGGGCAAGGCAGGACTGGAGAAATTTCCATCTACAGTTACTAATTTAGAAGAAAAGGCTTTTGTTGTGTTCAGAGGGAGAAGAACATGTGAAGAAGAGGCCAGCAGAAGACAGAAACAGTAGAAACTTAGCCTTTTGGACTCCCATCCCTCAACTGTTTGAAAATAGTAGTGTGGTTAAGAAAAAATAATACTTGAGAAGTGGGGGAAGTTAAGGGCACACTTGCTTACTTCTAAGCAGCCATGTCTGTGACGATTCATGGTAGCAAGAAGCCTTGAGGGTAACATATGAAAGTGGTTGCCCCAAGTAGAGAAATCGTACTCCGTGCTCAGCTAAGTTTTGAGCCATGTTCCACATCCCACTTCCCATCTCATGAACTCCTCTCAGAGGGAGGGATCACTCAGCAGGCATTTGTTAATCACTGAGTAGCAATGGCCATGGGATAGAAATTGTATCCTGTAAGAGCTAACTCTAATAAGCCCATTTTTAAGAGCTGCTAAAATGCTAACGGTGAGTCCAGGTTGAAGTTTGAAGGTGGGTTATGTAGCTATGAACTTTGCCCTTAATGTTTAACTTCTGGGAAGCTGGCAGCCGAAGCACCTTGCAGGCTGTTTTAACAACAATATCAAGATCAGCTGTCAAGTCAGTCAGGAGGAAAACTATCCAGACTGGTTATTTAACTTCCTCTATAACCAGCAAAAGAATAGCCAGGACTACCACCGCCCACCATTGCCGTGGTCGCCACAAGTTTTAAAGGCTGAATTTTTTAAACTTTCCAACAAGCCATGCTGACATGTAGCTACAACCTTAATGTGTAAACCACTTGAAGCAGAGTGAGTTTTAAAAGCTGTAAATTAAAATCACATTTCTTTTTCAAGTCCTTGAAACCTTCATGAAGCAAATAAATCAGTCAGTTTGGCCCCCATTGAAAATCTCAATTTTTCTTTGCAGGAAGCTTAGAGCTCAAGAAGAAATTAAAGCAGAAACTGAGAATGTGATTTTGGACTGGCGATTTACTGCCTGTCAGAGGGTAGAACACACATTGTTCTTTGTTCAGTTGCATCGTGTGCCCATTCTCTGCAAGCTTTACACTTAACTCCTGGGTTCAAATCCACCCACCGCACAGGGCATGTGCAACTGGACTTGAGTGGTACATCATCCATGTGGTCCACCTTAGTGCAGGTCTCTGTGTGGTGGTTTGGCCAAACTGGAATGAATGTGTCTGGGCTCTGATGATTAGGGAGGCTGGCTCTTGGAGGAATGGGGCCTCCTAACAATAAGCCAGGTGTGGTGGTGCATGCCTGTTTATCTTAGCACTTGGAAAGCTGATGCTAGAGGAACACAGGTCACCTTTGGCTATATAGTGAGATTCTGTTTCCAAAACACTTCAAACAAACAAACAAACAAACAAACAAACAAACAAACAAACAAACAAAAATGAACTGGGTATACCTGTAATTCTACCAGCAGGAAGGTTGAGGCAGGAGGGTCGCAGCTTAGGCTCTACAGTGAGACTTTGTCTAAAAAAACAAAACAAAACAAACAAAATAACAACAACAACAAAAACTAAGCAAAATAAAATAAAGGAGCCTCATAAAATGGGCCATGTCTGTGACCTTTTAAAAATCAAAATTTATTATCATCAGAATTTTTTTTTAAAATAAAATACCAATTATAAGTAGAAATACTGCAGTTTCTCAAAACTAGGATTGAGACATCATTGGTCCATGCTGAGCAGACTAGGAATGATTATTGCGATATAAAAATGTGCAAACTTTTGATCAGCAGTGAACTTGGTCAGTTCAAAATTGTGGGTCTGCCTACATGTAGGGAGATCTGACATTGCTTTAGTATCAATTTTTGTGTGTGATTTTCTGTTCTTTATGAAAGCAGACACATGTGATGCTTTGGGGTTTGCGACTACAGCCTGAGTTTTGACAATATCATGCTGATCTCTATCAAAGAACAACTCTACCATGAACAGGCAAACTCACAGCCTGGGGGAAGAGAGACAGGTTGGCAAACTATTGATCATGATGGTGCAATTTATTACACAAAGGTTATAATGAAGGTGTTACTCAACAGAGTCTTGGGAACCCTTCTGCCACGAAGGCTTTGCGATGTGTCTAGGGATGAATAATAGTTTGATTGATGTGTATAGTATGAGGCTATTTCTGAAGTTAGTTTGACTGAGGACTGAAGAACCACCCTGAGTATGGGTGGCATCATCCCATGGCCTGGAATCCTAGACTGAAAACAAAAGGAAAAAAAAAAAGGCAAAGAAGTCAGCTGGATACCAGAGTTCATCTCTCTCTACTTTGTGATTGTGGATTCCACAAGATGAGCTGCCTCATGCTCCTTCCTCCTTAGCAAGAGCTGTTCTCACCAGCACCAGAATGGGGTGCTGTATCCCCTCAAACTGTGAGCTCCAAACACGCTTCCTTCCTTCCTTCAGTTGCTCTCATCAGGCATTTTGCCATAGTAGTGAGAAAAGTAACTAGTATAATGTTAGAGGAATTTGGAGGGTGAAGTCATGTGGCAACTCGGGCCCATGAAGAAGCCATAGATAGCCAAATAAAAAGTCAAGCTCCAGATGTGGAATACTTTCCCTCAAGTTGTCGTCATGGGTGTCTTGGAGATTCCCTCCCCCCCAAAATACAGACTACTGTCATTGCTCTTGGTTGACCACCAGAACTGATAAGACCCTATTGCTGAGGACACCACTGTGGTCATAGCCCATGGAGAAAGCAAGTTGGTATTGACCAGAAAGCTTCCTCTCTGTTGGCTAGCGTTCAGAGTACTAGAAAGTGCTATGTAGGCTGATGCAGGAGAGGGGTCACCAACAGTCTTACCCAGCTGTGAACCAAGTGAACTACAATAATGACTGGTATCATAAGATATAACCCTGAGTGCCATAGTAGTGTGAATGTTATGGGTGTAACCAATAACTTTCTGATTGGATGTATGCCATGGTCCATGGTCTATAGAAGGAAACTATAGTTATGTCCAATTATACACTATAGTTATACCCATGGCTGGGGAGCTCACATGCCCCAGGGGTAAATATATTACTATTATTCTGATAAGTGGACATAGCATCAAATTTTTCCTCTAAGTTTATATCTCTATACCTGTCGATTAGCACAGGTTTCAGAGATCATCAGAGAAGTTCCTTTGTGCAATGGGTGGTTGTTAATGCAGAAACTCACAACCGGTCAAAGCACAGTGAATACATGTTTTTAAGTTGATTCTCTCCACGGTTGTGTCACCGTGCTAAGTGACTAACATGCTCTAGGTATGGATTTCCCTTTTCTTTTGTTTCCTACACACAGTGCCCACAGAGTACAGGGGAAGCTGGTATCATCCAACAAAACATCATTTCTAACTAAGGCACCATTCTGTAGCAAAGAAAACATGGGATCCACTGGTCCTGTCCTATGCTACACCATCTACAAATTCCAGCTTAGGGTGGCATGAATTCCTCCAGGTCTCCACCAAGGCTCCAGCTTGTAGTTACTATTCTAAGAGGGAAGAGTACAATTCTTCAGTATGTGATACACATTTTAGACCTGTGACCATTGGGTGGAGTACACAGGTCTCAAAACCAGGGGATGGGAATAGGAAGAAACTTGCTTTCCATCACTCTAAGTAACCCAGTTGGGAAGTTTTCTTTTTGTCTCTGAAGTTTTTGGTTCTGTGGTTCTATGGGCTCTTATTCCTGGGCAGAACAGGGACTTGGATCCATGAGGTTCCAAGTAGGAATCATACTTAATTTAAAGCTATTTAAATTGTGACTGGTCACTTTGGATTCCTCATGCAGCAAGAGAGCTGGGGTAGAAAGAATGAGTCCGTTGGTTATTGGTGTAATTACTAAGGCCACTCCACGTAGTTAAAAGAAGATTTATTTAGTGGGTAACTTACAAATAAAGGGGTAAGTAGGTGGCGGGTTCTGGAAAAGACGCAGCGCAGTCCGGCGGTGTTCTCTGGAGAACTCTCCTCGGTCTACCTCTCGCGTCCAGGTCCAGGAAACAAGAGAGCGCCGCACGTCCAGATCTCAGGTCTTCCGGCCCTCCCTTGGCCCCGCCTTGTAGGCGTGATAGTTACGGAAGCCTTATTGGGGATTGGAACTTCCAGACCAAAGCTGGAATGGCTACCCACTACAGTTGGTCAGCATAACTGACAATGTCATTGTAAGGAAGCAAAGCTGCTGCCATGTTAAGGGACAGGGAGGGACATGTTTTGCATTTAGATGACTCATTAGTGTGCCTCATCCGTGTCAATTCTAACTGGAGGTAGGCAGTTATAGAAACTCTGTCTGAAAAAAAGCATGATAAACACGAGATGGTTCTTTCAGGGAAGAGGTCCCAACCTTCCTCTAGTACATCACTTAGACCAAAAGGAATTCAAGCTGAGTGACAAAAGCTAGTGGTCATCAATGAGGGGGTTGAGTTTATAAACTCTCAGGTCTAGTCATGACTAAAGGAGCAGCAGAGACCACAGTCCCCCAAATTAATCTTCCTCTTCCGTGATCCCATGAAGTGTTAGCCCACCAGAATTCCCAAAGAATCTGCTCAGAGGACTGAACTCAATGTGAGAAACACAGGACTCTGGGCAAGACAAGAAGCCCATTGTGTGAGCTGCTGGTGGTGCCTGCCTAGACCACTTCCGGGAGCAAGTGTTATTGCTGTTCTGGCCTTGGGATCTTCTCATTTCTGGACAGTGTCCTTGCCAGATGGAAGGGTGTGCATCCCTCTTCTCTCGAAGGGCGATCTGCATTTGCTGTCTGTAACAACTGTATGGTGTAGTACCAGCTATTGTTGGTGTCCCACCCAGGTGGTTCTCAGTTACAATTCATGCTTCTGTACAAAGACCAGGCTGAAGGTCAGCATTAGCTGGAACATCTTGGTTCATCTGCTCCCCGCTTCCCCTGCCTGTGATCCTGCTTCTCTCAGATGTTTGCAGGGTCCTCTGAAACTTCGGTCAGGTAAGAAACTGTCTTTTGTCCTTGTGATGGGGGACCCAGTGGAGAGAGCTGGCAACAGAAAAGGTTTGTACATGGCTGGCAAACGTTGCATTGCCTGTGAGTTCAGACAACACCAGTGGGCTCCTAGGCCCCTCCCCAACTCTACCCCCAGCAGGAGTGCTTAGATCTGCCTGCAGGGCACATAGCAAGCCTTCAAGCCGGGGAACTCCTCCCAACACAGACCCTGGATTATAGTTCAGTCTCACCAACCACTTATCTTAAAAAAAAGGCAAGCCCAGTGGGGTGGGGAACAGCCTTGCTTCCTCCAGCTGGCATCTTCTGGAATGATGTGACGGCTCCCTGTGGATCCCCCTCTCCTCAGGCCCCTCAGGCGGCTCTTGTCAGCTTGAGAACAGGAGGGCAGTGGGTGGACAACACCTGGTGAATAAATTTACACAGGGAAATAATGGTTTCCATGTTGGATTTCCATAATTAACTAAACAGGCTGGAGTTAGGTTTCACATGTAAAAGTCTTGTGAGGAACTCTTGACAAGAGACAGAAGTTGATGAGGGGAGTTAAGGTTTTGAAAAATCTTTTATCCTTGGACATTGGTCGGCCTCTCTCTTTTCTTTCCCATCGATTTCTCCTTGCCCCGTGCTCCCCTATATCACCTCCCCTTTCTTCCCTCTCTCTCATCCTCTTCCCACTCCTACTTTCTCCCCATAAAACTCTCTTTGGTTCTGTTTGGGAATTCATGGATGTATGCTTTTCAGCATTTGTGTGAAAAGAAAATTAACATCATCAACATATTAGTGTTTCATAATTTGAGAATTACATCCGCAGATGCGCCTGTGATCTTGAAGGCCAAACAACAAACAAACAAACAAACAAAATGCATGTGTGGTTTGCAAGGCTTCCACAAAAGGGATTTGGGCACTGAAGTAACCAGGGAGGCAGCGTTCACCTTCTTAGTACACCCTAGCAACTAGCCTAGAGGGAGAGGGGCATTGTGGTAAAAGTATCCCTGACGGTGAGAACAGACCTTGAGTGTCTCAGTTCCTTGCTGTGCCAATCATGCTTGTTGAAGTCTCTGATTGGGGACTTTCGGGTATTCCAGTTAACCTTTGGCATTCTGAAACTTCACAGCTTACATTGCTAGGGTAAACTGTCCTTTTGTGGGATTTATATGAACTGATATCTTGATGCAAAGTTGAGTGAGACATGCCTAACTCCTGTCTTTGGAGGTCTGTTTCTGTGAGTCTGTACATGTGCTAGTGGAAAGCACCAGGAGAAAGAACCTTTCCCCTTGGCGGAGCAGAGTTGGCATTGGCAGGGATCAACTCTATTTCCTCATTCAACCGTTCATGCAGCATCTCAAATGTACATGCCAGGTCCCTGCTTAGGTCTCTCAGAAATGGGGTGACTTTACCTGAGTGAGGTAAGTAACAGCCTTCTAAATGGTGTCCCTGACTTCTAACCCCTCCTGAGTGGATGTGGTGAGCAGTGGCCACGGGGAATTCTAGTACCCTTGTTCATCTTTAGACCCAGTTTCCCCTTTGACATAGGAAATGCCATTCCAGAGCTTTGGGATTAAATACAGACTGTAGGCTCCTCTGACAGGCTGTCCTTGTGGGATTTGGAGTGGAAGATGGTCATGCTGTTGCCCTGGCTTCTCTATCCAGGAATGAATATGACTGGTTACTGCTAAACACTGGTGTATTGGTGTGTCCTATACTCAAGTGGGCATAGAAATTGTACAGAGCAGAACAGAAGATCTGTGGCAATTAATATACCATGTCAGAGATGTGAGATCTGTGTTTCTGAAAATTGTGCAGGCATCTGTGCTAAGGCATCATAGACTGGTGGGAGGTGTAGCTCAGTGATAAAGCAAGTTTAGCATGCCCAAGGCCTTGGGTTCAATCCCTAGCACAGAAACAAGTTGTTGGACAATGGGGTCTCTTCACCTTCCTCAAATTTCTTTCTTCCTTTTTTTTCATTGCCTTCCCTAACTTCCCCCTTCTATTCTCTTTAAAAAAATCTACTTGTTAGAGAAAATCTAAACCTCCTTGTCTTGATGGAGTTAGGAAAAATCATCCTTCTACCACAGATCTATCCTAGCATCAGGAGGACCAGGTAAATGGATTATCCGTGTATAATGATGCAGAACTTTCCTGGCTTTCTTCTATACATGCCCTGTTCCATGATCCAATGTTTTCACAGCCACATCCTTTGTCCTTTGTTAGGCATGGTACTCACCAGCCCCACCCTCCACCATCTCTGTTCGGCCTTTCCCATGGGGGCATAGGTGACCATCCCTAGCCTGCCCAGTTTATCCATTCTCTGCCCTTGTGTTGTAGGTACAGTGACTCCCACAGAATTGAGAGTTTATGGATTCTTTAATAATTCTCAGTTCTTTTCTTTTTCAAGACTTTGTACCATAGAGCAGTTACTGAACTTCGTGAACCATCTCTTGTGTTAAGCACATGGCATATGTGCATCCCATAACTTCCCACAA
Organism: Peromyscus aztecus; assembly: GCA_902168405.1. Classification (NCBI taxonomy): domain Eukaryota; kingdom Metazoa; phylum Chordata; class Mammalia; order Rodentia; family Cricetidae; genus Peromyscus; species Peromyscus aztecus. The sequence continues at coordinate 37,501 of CABHPQ010170202.1, forward strand.
CCCTGCAAAGTTGTGACTCCACTTCAGAGTTGAGAAGGCGGATGCCCAGAGTGCTAATGACTTGCTCTTGTGCTGAAGCCTGATCTGGAACCCGGAAGGGATTGAAATCATTGTGCTCTTGATTCCTGAGTCAGACCTGTCTCTCAAGGGCCAGCACTATCACACACATTTTTTTCCCCTTTAGTTTCACATTACCCAGCAGACAGCTGAGCACAGAATAGGTAATGTATAAATTCCTGAATGGCTCTGTGGGGCGGTATTTAGCATTTAGCGTTCTCTGATAATGTTTGGATTCCTGACAACTGTAAATTTTTGTGATGCCTGGCTAAATCCAGCTTCTAACAAACACATGTACCAGAAGGAAAAAACTCACCTGGGTAGAAGGAGCATGCAAGCTTTAATCAACTAAGCAGTCACACATAATTGATCTTCTGCATTGGGGGACATTTCTCTGTAATTGAATACATGATATGGATTTCAGTGAGTTGTCCCGGGAGTCAATTCTAATTACTTCTAGATAAAATACAATGTCTGGATATAGAAACACTAGCTACTTTGCAAGACTAGGATTTTGAGACATCATTGGCCCTTGAAATCTTATATTGACATTTCAGAATTCTTTAGCTTTTTTTTTTTATGAAGTCTTAGGAAAACTTTTAAGATGATGTTTAGCTAGTGTCTGTTCCTCTTCCACTCCCAAGGAGAAATTGCTGAGTATTTGTGACATGTATTATTTTCCTCGGAAGGCCTCACTGAAATATTTGTTGCATGCAAATTATGCTATGAGAGTTGATTTTTAAAAGAACAAAAGAGCAACTCTCCTAGGTCTTTAATTTTCTGGGACAGCCTCTAGCTAGACACATTCTGTTTAGTTGAAATTCGGTGACATGTAACTAGAGAAATCAGAAGTTACTCTCTGACTCAGAATGTTGGAATGTTTACACTATCAAAATGCATTTTCTACACAGCATTTTTAGTGAACATGGGCACCTTTAAAAGGAAATTTCCAAACTCAGAATGTCTACACAGCACCTATAAAGGGTTGCAGATTAAATTTATTTTAAGTTACTGTAAAACAATGAACTTTCCTTTAAATATTTAATTTATTCCTTCACTTTAATAAAAAAATAAAATACAACTTTTAGGAGAATACAGCTGGATAGCCCCATGAGTCCATCAGAGGTAGTTGTATTAAGAATATAGATAGTGTGAACCACATTAAGAGACATATTGGGTGGATTTTTTTCAGTCATTTTTGTAGCATACGAACTCTTGTCTGGTGATTCTGTTCATGCTTTAAAGCTCCTTGCAGCCAACAAGATTTTCCTTCAAAATTTGCCCTCTTTTCCTGAGTTGAGGGATTTCTCCCTTTGGCTTGGCCCAGTCTGAATCCTCTATGGAGTTTGAAGCTGTGTCATGAAAACTGCGTGTAGTACAAGCATATGCAAATCATCACCACTGATTTAATTACAGTTGAGGCAGAATCACCACATGAATCATTTGAACCACAAACCTCCTGTTGAAAAACCATGGAGTTCCATGTTTCTTCTAATGGCCAGTGTTGGGGTCAGAGTCTGCAGGAGCCTCCCTAAGGTTTGTGGAAAGGACCATTAGCCATGAAAGTCCACAGGCTATTCTCACTAGATGGACCAGAGCTTTCTTCTCTGCAAACCTGGGTTCTAGGTGCTCTCTGTAGAATTTCTCTTTGGGCCTAGGTTAACTTTGATTTCTCCACTGGGATTCCTATCTAAAAAAAAAAAAAAAAAGAAAAGAAAAAGAAAAAAAAGAAAAAAAAAGCCACCAAGTCAATTGACAGACCATAGAGCTGGCAAAGTATGTCTTCTGGAGAGCAGGATTAAGGAAAATGGCTGCAGCAGCAGCCTGTGCTTAGATCTTACATGTAATTTGGCAGAATTTTGATGGTGTTAGCAGTTTAATAATTTTCATGGTGAATATAAGCAGGAAAGAAACCTCTGGGATATTATTGTTATTTAAGAGAAGGACAGTGTGAATGCATAAGTCTCAAGGTAGTTTGTAACAACAATGGTTGGAAAATGTCATTCATTATTCCTTTATTCATTTACTCTAGCCATTCTCATCGTGGCTTTCAGAGCTTATCAGGATCAGATGTAATGTTATTTTTTTGTGTACGGTTTAATGATTGGGTTAAAACATATTGATGCCTCAAAAATTCTAGAGGGTGCTAAAAATTTTCCCCAAGACATATAATGCATACAGGTATAATGCAGGGTAATTTCCTGAAAAATTTTCCTCTACACCTAAAAAAGTGGAAAAACAGTGGTTCCATTCAACAGATAGTCCTGGAAATCTAGCTATCCATGAGTTAGATAAGGAAGCTGTCTGGAAATCTAGGTATCCACTCATTAGATAAGGAAGGTGGATTAATGTCATGCTCTTCACAAATGTGAGCTCCAGGTGGTTCTAAGACCGAAAGGACAGACCCACAACTACAAAACTTCTAGAAAAAAGTAGGTCAGAAGCTTCACGATGTTAGGTTTGGAAATGGTTTCCTGAATATGACACCAAAGGCAACAGAATTAAAAAACAGACAAACTGAACTGCATGGAAAATTTTAAAAAATGCACTGAAAAGAAAAGACAGCACAGATTGAGTATCTCTTGTTTGAAATACTTAGGATGGGTTCATATTTCATAGGTGCCTGGATTTCAGGATAAATGTTTCATAGATTATAATCTGAAAATCTCAAGTTCAAAATGCATGTTATGGTGATGTTCAAAGAATTTCAGAACAGTTTGGCTTTCAGATGTTGGAATAGGGATACTCTGCTTGATTGACAGAGCAAAGGCAACTCAACTGACTGGCAGATATTGTCTGAAAATTATGTCTAATTTTTAATAGCCAGATTATACACAATGCCATGAAAACATCAAATCAAACAACTTGTTAAAAAATGTGGGAGAGAGACTCTAGTAGACATTTTTCCAACAAAGACATAAAAAGTGACTGGGAAGTGCATGAAAAGATGATCACCACCCCTAACCTTCAGGCAAATGCAAATCAGAGCTACAGTGAGATATGACTTCACACCCACTAGGATGGCTATTGTCAGAAAATAGACAGCAAATATCACTCCCACTCCAGAAAATAGCAACTGTTGACAATGTGGAAAATTGGAACCCCTTTGCACCATTGGTGGTAGAGTAAAAATGTACACACTCCAAGGAAAAATAGAATAACAGCTCCTAAAAAACCTCAGTAATATTTATCCTCTAAAAAGGAGAAAAATAGAGCTGGAGAGATGGCTCAGCAGGAAAAAAAATACCCAAAGGTCTTGCAGAGGACTGGGTTTGGATCCCAGCACCCACCTGGTAGCTCACAACCACCCATAGCTCCAGTTCCAGGGGATCCAATATCCTCTCCTCACATCCACAGCCAGGCATGGTGACTCACGCCTTTAATCCCAGTGATACACATACAAAATTTAGAAGGAGGGAAGCTCTGATGCTAGGACATGTATAAACGCTGAGGGCATGATGCAGGTCAGTTACAACATAGCAATTGCCATGATTATTCTGCTCATGTGAGATGTCTATAGCAGGAAGATCCATAGAAACAGAAAGTAGGATGGTGGTTGCTAGGGGCTGAGAGGGAGGGGAATGGTGGTTGCTAGGGGCTGAGAGGGAGGGGAATGTGGAGTTATTGTTTGATAGGTGCCATTTTAGTTTACAAGATGAAAGTGTGATGGCGATGAGGGAGGTCACACCAAACTATACAGTTAATGTAGTTACGATGGTAAATTTTATGCCATGTACATTTTAGCCTAGCCAAACATCGAAAGACAAAGCAATGACTTCCTGCTGTGGTCACTACCTACAGTTTGAGTGTTCTGGGGCAGAGTGGAGGCTGCCTGGTAATTTTGTGGCCGGCTACAGAGCCTTCAGCAAGTCTTGGTTTGGAAGCACCAGGGTTGCTAAGGGAAGAGGCTGGAACTTCCCGTGACATGGGGAATAAGAAGGGTGGCCCGCTCTAGCATGTCGTTCAAACTACAGGCCCACTGAGGGGATGGGACACTGAGTGCTGCTGCCTCCTAAGGAGAAGCAAAGGTCCTGGGGCCCAGGTGAGGAGAGAGAGGGGATTGCTACAAGGATGGCTGCTGCTGCTCTCCTGCAGTCCATGCTTGCTTGGATAAAGGGCATGTCAAGGGTAACATGCTTCTGCAAGCAGAGGTCTGTGAACATGGATGGAACATGGATGTCAAAACACCTTCACAAATGAGGGGAGGCATGGTGAAATAACTGGCTATAGTATTTGCACATGGAAACCCCTTAGTTCGATTATACTTCCTTTTGTAAACCTGTTTGTCATAGTCACATAGTCTATCCTTTATGAAGGATCACCAAGCAGAGGCACTCACATCTATCCAGTGCTTAATTTTTTTTTTTATAAAATCAGATAGGTTATGTATTTTATTAATACTTATATATTTTATGGGAAGGGTAATTACTACTTTATTTTTTTAAATATTTGTCTCTAGAAAGTAATTCATCTTTACCTTAAAGACACCTGGAAAACTTAGAAATGTAAAAGGAAGCCGGGCGTTGGTGGCGCACGCCTTTAATCCCAGCACTCGGGAGGCAGAGCCAAGCGGATCTCTGTGAGTTCGAGGCCAGCCTGGGCTACCAAGTGAGCTCCAGGAGAGGCGCAAAGCTACACAGAGAAACCCTGTCTCGAAAAAAAAAAAAAAAACCAAAAAAAAAAAAAAAAAGAAATGTAAAAGGAAAATAGAGTTCACTCATGGTCCTTTTACTTGGGTTTAACAGCTACTAATTCTCATATAGTTCTTTCCAGTCCTTTGGACATGCGTATAGAATATATGTGCACATGTAACAAAATTTGATACATACATATATTATAAAATTGGAGTCATTACTGCACATAATTTGTACCATGTGTTTTTAACATTAATATTTTATCATAAACATTTACCTCTGTTACTAAATATTCTTCAACAATATTACTTTAAGCTTCTGCCTAATATTCAGTTACAGGACCACACTATAACTTACCAAATCTTTTCCCTGTGGCGGATCTTAACTGAGTGATAAGTGTTTTTGAACATAAATCTTTTACTACATTGCTCATTTACTTAGGATAGATTTCTAGAAGTGGTATTATTGATTTAGAAGTATGAGCATTTTTATGACTTTTACGAATATTGCCTAATAGCTTTCCAAGTTAAATTTCTGATAGTAATATATGAGAAAGCTTGCTTTTCTCCCTCCCTCCTACTGCTATTAAATAGCACCTCTAAAATATGCTTCAATCTGATAGGAATTTTAATTTGTTTTTTGAAAAATTACTGGTAAATATGTTTTCCATTTTTCATATATTTAATGTCCAATTCATATTATCATAGGCTTTCTGTTCTCCTTTCCAGTTTTCTGTTTTTTTTTTTTTGAGACAGACTTTCTCTGTGTAGCCTTGTCTATCCTTGGCTGTTGCTTTGTAGACCAGGCTGGCCTTGAACTCAGAGATCTGCTTGCCTCTGCCTCCAGAGTGCTGGATTAAAGGTGTGCACCACCACTGCCCAGCCATTTTTTTGTTTATATACTAGTGTTTCTCCAATTGACTTTTTGAGAAATCTAAAACTAGAATAGATATTAAACCTTTATCATATTTATAATTAATATATTTCCCAATTACTTATCATTTAATTTTATTTGAATATTTTCTTTTTTTATGTCTTTATTTTACATGCATGTAGCATCCAAAGTACTTTGATTTTATTTATACTCCTCCCATCCCCTCTTGTATACTCCATTTCCCTCCTAGTTTCAGGTTCATTTTTTAAAAATTAACCCCACTGAGTCCAGTTAGTACCTGAGTGTGGTTCCATCCATTGGAATATGACCAACTTACCGGAGTCCACGCTCCTGTAGAAAACTGACTCTCCTTTTCCTAGGAGCCGTCAACTATCAGGAACTCCTCAGCTAGGGTGAGTTTTCATGTGCCACCCCTGCATGCTGGAATGTTGAATGGCTTGATGTTGTGTGGTGATATTGTGTTCCCCAAAATATTGTGTACCCTAATAAACTTATCTGGGGTCAGAGAACACAACAGCCACTAGATACAGAGGCCAGAAAATGGTGGCACACACGCTTTTAATTCTATCACTTGGGAGGCAGAGATCCATCCGGATCTCTGTGAGTTTAAAGCCACACTGGAAACAGCCAGGCATGGTGACTCAACGCCTTTAATCCCAGGAAGTGAGCCTTTAATCCCAGGAAATGATTGCAGAAAGCAGAAAGGTATATAAGGCGTGAGGACCAGGAACTAGCCTGGTTAAGCTTTTAGGCTTTTAGCAGCAGTTCAGCTGAGATTCATTTTGGATGAGGACTCAGAGGTTTCCAGTCTGAGGAAACAGGATCAGCTGAGAAATTGGCAAAGTGAGGTGGCTGTGGCTTGTTCTGCTTCTCTGATCATTCAGCATTCGCTCCAATACCTGGCTCCGGGTTTGATTTTATTAATAAAAACTTTTAAGATTCATGCTACAATGTTGTGCAGGTCTTGTACAGGCAAGCTTAGCTGTTGTGAGTTCAAGCATGCTGTGGTATTGTCATGTCCAGAAGACACTGTTTCTGAGCAGTCTTCCTCGTCCTCTGGTCCTTACAATCTTTCTGCCCCTTTTTCCTCAACATTCTCTGAAACTTGATACAGATGTCCCATTTTTGTGGCTGAGCACTTCACAGAAATCAGTTCTCTGGACTTTGTGAATCTCAGTTTTAACTGATGTCCACTGCACAAAGATGATTCCCTTGGTCAGAACTCAGCACTGCACTAATCTATGAGTACAGAGAAATGTAATTAGAAGTCAGTTCGAAACTATGTCTATTTAGCAAAATAATAGTAGTAGGTTCACCTCTAGAGTCTACGAGCCATGGATTTTTGACCAGGCCAGATTTATAGTACCAGGCACCTTCCTTCTGTGGAGTGGGCCTTAAATCCAACCAGGAAGCAGTTGGTCACCTCCAAAATATTTATGTCACTATTGCTCCCATGAGCAGATGTTGTCAGGTTAGTTTATTGTAGCTCTCACAGTTCACAGGTACGTGGTGCGGTGCTCAGCTTTTCCACAAGGATGCTTGGGATCTGAATCAGGTCCATGTCCCTGTGTTGCAAGCATATTACTCACTGAGCCATAATCCTAGCCCCACCCCCCATGTTTTAAATTTTGAATGGCCTCCTTCAGTCTGAGGTCAGTTAGTTACAGTGTCAGGGAATATTTTTTTCAGCTGTGTTACTTTTGTTCATGTTGCATTTGTTTAAGTCTATGCCTGTCTAAAACACCTGATGGTCTAATAAAGTACTGAACGGCCAATAGCAAGGCAGGAGAAAGGATAGGCAGGGCTGGCAGGCAGAGAGAATATATAGAAGGAGAAAACTGGGAGGAGAGAGCTAGCAGCCAGAGAAGGAGGAGGACTCCAGGGGCCAGCCAACCAGCTACACAGCAAGCCACTGAGGAAGAGTAAGATTTACAGAAGTAAGAGAATGGGAAAAGCCCAGAGGCAAAAGACAGATGGGTTAATTTTAAGTTAAGAAAAGCTGGCTAGAAACTAAGCCAAGCTAAGGCCGGGCATTCATAATTGAGACTAAGCCTCTGGGTGTGATATATTTGGGAGCTGGGTGGTGGGTCCCCAAAAGAACCAAAAATTAACAACAACATTACAGAGCTTTCTGTATTATCTTATGCTACATTTTTTAATGCTTTATGACTAATATATAAGAACACAGAAGTTGGACATAATGGGTTACCATGTGATATTTTGATTCATACACACACTACATAATATTTAAATCAGGTTAAACACTCTCATCTCCAAATCATCATTTCCTACCATGAGAACATTCATTTCTTCTTTTTTGATATATATGCTAGATAATTGTTATCTTTAGTAACTCTATGGAAACTAACCCATTAGAGCTGGCTACTTCTCTGTATGCATTAATTGATCTTTCTCCATCCCTCCCTTCCACTCTTTCCCAAACCTCATTATCCTCCTTCTATTCTTTAGAGCAAAAATCTCTGACTCTTTATAGATGTTGTTTATAAGACATGACGTATTTAGGTTGTCAGTCTCTGGAGCTGAGCTTGTGTGGTGCCTCCCCCTCATCTTTGAGATGGACTTATTGTACACATAGCTATTTGAGAAGGGGCTGATTGTGTTTTAACCTACAGTAGGACCTAACTCATGCTTACAATTATCCACCATCCCTATGCAGATGGGCCTGGGCTATAACCTAGCTGGGAGGGAAAGAAAGAGAGAGAGTGAGAGAGAGAGCAAAAGAGCAAGAACGAGAGAGAGAGAGAGAGAGAGAGAGAGAGAGAGAGAGAGAGAGAGAGAGAGAGCCAAATAAGCAGCATTCCTCCATGATTTCTTCCTTTACTCCCTGCTTAGGTTCCTGCCCTGACTCACCTCAATGATGGAGGGTGACCTGGAAGTGTAAGGTGAAATAAACCCTTTTCTTTGGTAATGGTGTTTGCCACAGCAACAGAAAGCCAATGACAAGAAGCAACAAGGAGATGGTGAGCAGCAGGAGGTGTGGAGTTTGCAGGCCAGCTCATCATGACCACAGCTGCTTTCTAAAGGCTGAAGAATCTGCATAGAAAGTGCACCCAGCCTTTCCGTTCTATCTCATTTTCCCTCTGATGTCTTCTCTTAGCATGGCTGTGCTATTAAGGATCAGAGCTTAGTTGCTTTCCTTCTTTCATTTGCTTAAAATTCAAAGAATGGGGTGGTAAACAAATTCCTGGTATCCTTCAATGAGAGCAGTGATTTTTCCTCTTTCCTCCTGGTCACTAAAGTGCAGTAATTCTGTACTCTCTCTGTTTGTGAGTATGTATGTTCACATGCATCGAAAGCAAATGCCTTTCAGAATAGGCCAGAGACAGTGTCTGATTTCCCGACATGATAAAACCTAAAGAATACAAGGTGGGGAGATAGTTAATTTTGGATTCTGGATGCTAATACCTTTGCTCTCCAGTGACCTTAACATTCTGAAAGAGTGTACAGCTGAACTTCTCCGGTTTAACTGGTGGTGTGTTGACATCTCTTACCCACAACAGCAAAGCTCACTGGCTGTGTTCCTTTCTACTCCTCTACATAGATGGATCGCTGTTTCCTTGTAAAGCTTTAGCTGCTGCAGGTGGGTATTGTATTGTGGAGACGTTTTCATTGGTGTTCAGCACAGTGAAGGTAGGGGCCTTGTCTGGATGTGTGTTTATGTTTTAAGATCCAATGAAACATGTAGCGTATTCCTCCAGCATGTGTGCAGGTAGGTAGCTAGTGTTCAACCCGTCGCTTGCAGGGTCCAGGCCAAGTTATCTTAATTCTGTTCTCAAGGTCTTCCCTCATCTGGAGTCCCCTTCCTTGTTACTCATTCCTTCTGCACCTGCTCAGAGTTCTTCCTTGCCAGCGACCCTGCCTCCTCATCTACTTCTTTTCTGGATACATTTTAGAAGCCACCGAGCTCAGTGTTG
>CABHPQ010170203.1:0-41182 GCA_902168405.1 Peromyscus aztecus
TTTGATTCCTTATATATGTATATATAAATATAGTATATAATATTTTATATATTATATATTACTTATTTGATTACACACATACATATACCTATGTGAACACTTATATGAATGTGCATACATTTTTATAATATCCCTACTTGTAAAAATAAATGATGGGTATATAAAAAGCGTAATGTTAAGAAATGTTTCATATTTTGCAGTAAAAACATTAGTGAGTACAGATTAATCATTTATATTTTGAAGCAAAAAGATATTATAGACTATTCATCTAAACTGTAAAAGGTTTTGAGAGAGAAATGCAAGTATTTCATTGGAATTTCTTTGATATTATCAGTTAGTTTTATTTCCCCAAACACTGTCACTTTTGAGCAATACAGATAAATGAAACTCTTGCCAATAAAACACATGCAAGTTTATATGAATGTATTTATATGTCATATATTTAAAATGATGATTTCTGAGAAATAATTTCAGTGCTACCATAAATATATATTTTGACTTCTCTTGAAAAGTACTTCCATTAACATTCCAATGTTTCTGCATAAAACATAATGAATTCTCTCAATTGAGGATATGACTGGGTAACAAATATAATTCTTGAAATTTGGTTATGAAATAGATATTTCTCAAATAAATATTTTACTGTGTCACTCATCTGAAGCCCTATCTTGACTTCCAAACACACTGTGTTATGATTTAAAGAATTCAACATGAAGAATAAGGTTTGCTCCCTCGGTGAGCTTATTTAACTGTTAGACTAAATATAAATAGAGAAGTTTTAATGGAGGAACACACGGTTCAAATCTACCTGCAGGCAGCTTCCCTTCCACAGCTTCCATTCTGAATGTGTATTTTAACTGTATAGAAGTCCATTCATTTTTATAGACTTTATGTCTGGTTAATTTTGTTGTGAAATGTTTTTATTTATTGTAAGTTTGTTTATAGTAAAGCTTAAAAGTTTTTTTTTAAATCTACCTGTAAGCATTTTCAAATATTTCAGTGACTTGTGACCAAAGGAATTACACAGGAATTCACATAATGCTTAAAGATGAATGGAAGCCAATAAAAATATCTTCTTCAAAAGTTCAGAAACAAACTTATGTGTTTAGTCCACTGATTCCCAAAATTATACAGATTGGGGGCTGGTGATATATCTTGGTGGTAAAAACTGGCTATCCACATGCAAATATGAAATTTGACCCTTATCTTACATTATATACAAATATTAACCCAAAATGAAATAAGAAAGACTTAAACCCGAGACTTGGATGGTGAAAGTCCTGGCAGACAATTGATGACAAAGACAAACACCACAAAGATAGATTTATGACAACATCAAACTGAACAGTTGTGTCACACCAAGAGAAATCACAGATTACTGATATTTGAAATTATTGGCTTGTGGGAGCCTGTTTTTGGGTTCCTCATGACTTTACCCAGCATGTTCGCATAGAGGATGATTAGGACCACCGGCCTGAGTGCAGGTGTCTGAGATGGTCTGCACTTGGCTGTGCTGGGGGGGAGGTCTTTTGCTCCACCCCCTTGGCATCTCTGTAAATACCCTGGGGCAGAGACAGTTGGGGCCCATTGGAAAAGGTTCCAGGCCCTCTCGAGACTATCCTTTATTTTCTATCTGTTTATCTCCGCAATATTCTCTGTAATATAAATCTTTCTATCTAACATTTCCTGCTGCTCACACCCAAGAAAACTCTGGGGAACTGTGGGGTTGGTGGGTAAATGCCCCACATTTACTCAATAAAGGATTAATATTAAAATATGTAAGGAAATCTAGTAACTCAGTAGCAGATGAAACAAATATCTCAATGGGCAAATCATTCACTTAAAATACATCTATCCACAGAAGATATGCAAAGGGTTAATGGATTTTCAATATCATCAATCATCGTAGAAACGCAAGTAAACCCACAATGAGGTATCATCATGTTAATGTTAGAATGCTATTATCAAAAAACTAAATGAGAGCAAACACTGATGAGGATAGACAAAAGAGAAGCTTGTGTGTATCAACCACACCCAGGGCAGTCCCTGTTCAAAAGCAATGTCCCAACACAAAAACGCACTCAGTGGGGTTTGTGTGGAGTTTTTGTTTTGTTTTGTTTTGTTTTCTTGGTATTTTACTTGTTTGTTTTGATTTTCACTTTTATGGGGATATTTTGATTTTTGTTTTTCTTTGTTAGAGAGAGAGAGAGAAAAAGAGAGACACAGAGAGAGAGACAGAGGGAGGGAGAGAGCATAAAGAAAGTTGGGTGAATAAGGAGATAGGGAGCATCTGAAAGGAGTTCAGGGAGGGAAAATAATTAAAATATATTTTATGAGAAAAGAATTTTAATTAAAAAAGATGCCCTTTTATACTGTTGTTTGGCTTATAAATTTGTAAAGTACCTGTAAAACAGAAATGAGATTCCACAAAAAACAAAACATGGAAATAATACATGACATAACAATACTACTTCAACATACATACTCAGAATAATTTGAAATCAAGATTGCAAAGGGCTATTGATGTTCTCTTTGCAGCTTTATTCTCAATAGTTAAGGCATGGAAGCAATCCATATGTCCACCAACAGATGATTAGATTGAAAATATGAGATTTACACAAACATGGGGTATTATTATTTTATCTTTTACAAAAATAAACCTCTGCCAGTGTGACCTCATAGATGTCCCTGGAGGACATCTTGCTAAGCTTAATATGCCCATATACAGGATGGTCGGTTCTTTGTGATACTACCCTCTTATTAACCTAAAATGGTCAAGTGTCTATAAATGGAAAATGGAATTTTGGTATTCAAGGGTAAGGAGACAACATTGTGGGGATGATACATTAGTTAAAGAGCATGATACTTTTACTGTCAACAATTAACAAATTCCAGATATCCTATAAAGAAAGATAATAACTACAGCTACTTAATTTGACAAGAGGATAGATCTTATATTGACTGTTTATCAAAGATACAAAATAGAATAAATTTGAAATGAAAAATTTTGGAGGCATAGGTTACAGTAGTGTACAGTGTGTACTTATCTCCCAACTCATTAAGTTGCATCATTTAAAATTGGGTATTTGATAAATCAGTCAGCATAAAGAAACAAATGTCTGACAGAAAAACGTTGCCACAAACAGCAGTAGAAAGAAGCTCGACAACAAAGTTGAGGAAAACATTTTCAAGATATATTACAAGTAGTGAATATGAACGATAAAACATTTTTACTGATCAATATGAGCAAAAACAGAAGAAAAGGACCACATAGTTGGAAGATATATGATGCACAAGAAGAAACACTATGGACAAGCAACTGCTCATTGTGTGTTTATAATTGCTAGGTATATTCTAAGCACTTTGTAGTGCTAACTCATTCATCCTCGGGCAAACTAATGAGCTAGCTGAGTAAATATGACAACAAATGAGCTTCATTGTTAACCTCACACTTACTTAGAGAGGGGCAGCTGTGTCCCTGGGGAGGTTAAGCAGCTTTCCAGATAACAGAGTTAGTAGTTTTGGAGTCTGGATTTAAACCCAGGCGGTCTAAGTTCACATACAGAAACTGTTAATTATGTGATATATATTACATAGTATATTCAAGAGAGTATTTAACCTTGCTAACAACAAACGAACACAGCAAAGTATAATTTGTGAATAATTTAATTGGAAGACTCATATAACTGATAACACTGAGGGTAAAAAGAAAATAACTTTTTTGTATTATGAATTTTTAAAATGTTTTATTTTATAGTCAACATGTTACTCTTATTAAATTTATGTACTTTTATTTTTATTTTCTCACATTCTTCCTTCTAACACCCTCCCCATGTCTTTCCCCTTTTCTCCCCATCAAATTAATTGTGTCTTCCCCAATTATTATTGATAAACACACACACACACACACACACACACACACACACACACACACACAGTCTTAGTTAGGGGTTTTTATTGCTGTGAAGAGACACCATGACCACGGCAACTCTTATAAATAATAACATTTAATTTAGGTGGCTCACTTACAGTTTCAGAGGTTCAGTCCATTATCGTCAGAAAGGTAGCATGGCAGCATGCAGGCAGATGTGGTGCTGGAATTGAGAGTCCTACATCTTCACTAAGCGGCAACAGGAAGTCGACTGACTCACACTGAGTGAAGCTTGAGTAGAAGAGACCACAAAGCCCGCCCCCATAGTGACATACTTCCTCCAACAAGGCCACATTTACTTCCACAAGACCACACTTCCTAATAGTGCCATTCCTTTTGGGGACCATTTCAAACCACTGCCACCCCCCCCACACACACACCCCACAGTCATAGAGCAAGTGAGAGAGAGAGAGAGACAGGCAGACAGACAGATAGACAGATACAGAGACACAAAGGGGGAGGAGGAAAAGAAAACTTTATGTAACACTAGTAAGAAATTACAAAATAGAAGCTTTTTTATTTTATTTTTTAAAAAAGCTGCATGTGTTCTTGTGGGGTAATGTTCACATGAGTACAGTGCCTGTGGAGGCCAAGAGAGGGCATCAGAAACTCTAGAGCCCATGATACAGGTGATTTTGAGCTGCTTAATGGAGGTTGGGGATCAAACTTGTGTCCCCTGCAAAAGCAGTACACACTTTTGAACTGAGCCATCACCTATTCATCTCTAAGCCCCAACTTCCTGAAGAGGAAATTTCAAGTAGCACATCTGCTTCAGCACACTCATTAAATTGTGGATGATCTTAGATACATTCACTGAAATAGCATTTATAAGAGAATAAAATATTAGTTATCTAAAAGACTAACAATTTATAAGTAAACAAATCAGTTACACTGAATATGTGAAATGTTAAATGTTACCAGCAGATATTAAAATGACGTTTAGACTATTCATGATGAACGAATGTTCTGATATATAGATATATTTAACCAATATATATATAATATACCAATTCTTTGTTTATTTTATTATTATCCCTTAGAAATTTGTTTCTTTTATTTATTTAATTTTTACTGATTCTTTGGGAATGTCACGTCATACACACCAGTCCCACTCATCTCCCAGTTTCTCTGTATCCTCTCCTCCCTCTGTTGCCCACCAAAAGAAAACTATAAAAGAATAAAAATAAACAATAAAAACTTTTTAAAGAGTAAAAAATAAACACTTTGCTCCTTAATAAATCCTTCCTCCCCGTCACCTCTTCACTCATCTTAGTGGTAGCTTTTGTGTTTCATGCAGTAGACCCTTTTGTCCAGACAGCTACCACTAAGATGATACTTGCAAATGCTGATTGTGTAATGAGCTGCTGGTCAGGTTCAAGGCCTCTGGCTTTGGTACACCATCAATCCTGGACCTCCTCCAACATTCCTCCCTGTTATCCCGCTGATGCCCTGAGCCATGAAAATCCTGCTGCTATGGTTCTGCAGGATCAGTCTCTTCACACACTCCAGCACGTCATAGACGGGTTAGCTGTTGGGGTGGGTGTTCCAACTCCAAGCTGGATGTGTGCCCTGATGGCAGCTGAGATGATCACTCCACTGGGACCACCCCTTCCAGGTGAGGGGTGGAGCCAGTTCTCCCAGGCACTCGCTGAGGGGTGGGGCTAGCCTTCCCAAAAGTGGGAGGCCAGCTCTCCCATTAGGGACAAGGCTAGCTTTCGGGTGCCGAGGTCATCAGTGTCCTTTATCTCAGGGCCAGGGAGATTCAGGGTCAGCTCTCCTGTGTGTGTTTGGGGAGAGGGAGGACAAGTCACCCCAGGCCAGTGAGGGTTGGGGTCAGTTGAGCTGGGTCCTATACTTCAACACATGGTTCAACACATAGTTTTCATGGACTCCTGTGGTAACACGGACAATGAACACCCACACAGACATCAGCTGCTGCAGGACCTCGTGGTCAGCAGCAGCAGCAACTTAGGCCTGGACATCATTATGGCCCTGCATGGCTGTGCATGTCTCTCAAATCCGGATGGGCCCAGAAACAGTGTGGTCCCAGAGCGCTCGAACCTGGCCTCATGCTGCTGATTAGTTCCCTGGGCAGTTCTAGCCCTCTGATGGCAACAGGAGCCAGGGACCTCAACACAGATGCTGCCTGCCTGCCTGCCGCAGAGCCACAGATACCTAAATTGTCCCTAGCCACAGCTTGGGCCCAGATTTCTCCATGGCCCTTGGGTGGCAGCTCAGTCCACCCCCATCCGTATGGCCCTGGTGGCAGCGTGACCCTTGGGCACCAACACGGCCCTGGCTGTCAACCCATACCCCGGGAATCTGCACAGTCCTCAGTAGTAACAGAAGCCATTGACATCAACACAGACCCTGACTGCTGTAAGACCATGGACCCAGCCATGCTTCTCAGAAGCAGCCTTGGCCTGGATGCCAAAATAGCCCTGAGGGGCAGCAGTCTATCCTGATCTGTATGACTCCAGTGTCACTGTGACCCTTGGGCCCCAACAGGCCCAGTCCCTGGGCATCCACATGACTCTGAATGGTAATAGGCATCATGGACACCAACACAAACCCTGGCTGCAGTAGGATCATGGACCCAGACATGGGCCCTGCAGCTGCAGCTCCAAGCCTATACAGCACCATGGCCCTAGGTGGCATCCCAGGCCATCCAGATTAAGATGGTCCCTGCAGTGGCATGGCCCTCTGACATCCACACAGCCACATGTGGTGGCCATGATTCTAGACATCCTCACATCCCTTGGTGGCAACAGTGGCCATGGACAGCCACACAGACCATGGCTCTGGTAGGGCCATGGACCCAGACCTGGACCTTAGTGTCAGCCCAGGACTGGAGGACACCATGTCCTGGGTGGCAAGCAGGATTCCTACATCAGCCTGTTCCTCAGAGCCTTCGCCTCTTCAGATCCACTTCTTTCCAAAGTATGTGAATCTCCCTCTGACCCTCTCTCCCTCCCATACTCTTCCCATTGCTCACCACAATGGTGCCAGATCTTGCAGTTCCTTGGCGTCTTCCTACTTGCCCAGAGTAAACCACTCTGGGTGGGCAGGCATGTGCATGTCCATCTCTGGCTGCTAGGTTTTTATCAGGCTGTTTATTTTCTAATGAGAGACAGAATGGGAGTGGACCTGGATGCAGAGGGGGGTGGGGAGGACAGAAGGAACTGGAAGAAGTAGAGGGAGGGGAAACTATGAAAAATAAAACTATTTTCAATAAAAGAAAAAGTAATAAAGGGTGTATGCTCCTTACTATTTTCTGATCTATTTTCCTGTGGAAAGGCTGTCACCAAGAAAACTAGATATTTGAGACTACAGCTCTCAGTAATGAAATCTATCAAATTCAGTAGACGTCTCTCAACATTAGTTTGCTATGTTAAATAGCAGTGTGAGCTTCAGTATTTACTTTGTATCTGTGAAAATCAAGCCTTCTAACCAGAGAATGTTTTGTTAGCATTTTCCCATGCACAGGACTCAAAAGTTTTCTTGAGTGGCAAGGATAAGGAAATATTACTTATATGGCATTTATTTTTAACATAAATATATTGACAACTATCATTTCTGTTTGGTTCCTTTCAAGGAATCATTATATTATAGCAAGAAATCTGCATTTTAATATTGTCTATACAGAACGGTCACTCCAGGGAAACACTAGAAAAGATCCAAATTGTGTTTCCCAGGGTCTAACAAGACTATGACATTCTCAGCAGGCCATACAGTTGGGCTTAGGCTTTAAACAGTGATGGACATTCACATTCCAGGTCTTTGTCTTCCCAGAGGTGGAAAAAAAAAAAGACATCCAAAACTTTCCAAAGTGGTCAGATGTTTGAATACATTAGCTAATGCTATTTTTTTGATTTGTTTAAGTGTTAAATGAGATAATGTATTGAAGTGTTAACTTCAGACTAATACCAGTTGTTTCTGATGACATGAAAATTGCTACTAAATCTAATATAAATTACACAGACCTAGACATGAAAATGAATCTTATTTCTGGATTTTTTTTCAATAGATGTGCCCAATATCTAAAACAATATATTTTTAGTATTCTATAATACCCTAAGGGGCCTAAATAAAGAGATACATCTGCTTCAACTTCCTTAGGTAAGTCAGTGACATCTGGAATCTTGTTATTCAAAATCCCTCCACAGATAGAGCTAAATTACAAATTATGCTGATCAAATCATCTTGCTTGGTCAATGAGCTGTGATAAAAGTCATGAAAACTGAGGTTTCCCCTGATTGACCATTCTGACTGTGACTGAAACTGAAAAACAACAACAAAATAATAATAAAAAACAAAACAAGCAATGAAAGGAGAGCATGTAGGCCAGTTTGAGCAGATTTATTTATTTTACCCCAAGGATTCGGGGACACAGCCTTTGCAGTCTATGTCAACTGCCACTTAAAACCTTCTTCCTGTTCTTACAGATGTTTTTCTGATATGTTTGGCTTTCTGAGTTGGCAGTTTTCCCTTACAGTTTTGAATATTGTTTCTTTACTTCGTACTTTTGACATCTTGACTATGACATGGAGAAGTCCCTCTTCAGTCATATCTGATTAGAGTTCTAGTTGTCTCCTGCATTTGGATGTCCACTTTGTTCTCTAGGTTTGAATTTTTCTGCTATAATTTCATTGATAATTAAAAAATAAGATAATTGAATATTTTAATATTACTCTGTGTGTGTGCATGCTCAAGTACACACACACACACACACACACACACACACACACACACACACACGGGCTCATGTGCCACACATATCTTTGGAGGTTAGAGGATAGCTTCATGTATTTAGTTATCTTCTTTCATCTTTACATGGATTCTGAGGACTCAACTCATTTCACTAGACTTTTGCAGGCAAACATCTTTACCTGCGGAGCCATGACACGACCCAGGGCCTTTGTTTTTTCCACTAAATAATTTATCTATGATTCCTGTTATTCAAATCTTCTTTCACCTTAAATCATCTTAGGCCCTTGTCTATTTTTCAAATTATTTACTCTGTCACAGACAGACAGACAGACAGACACACACACACACACATACATCATCATCATCATCATCTTGACCAAAGTTCCTCCATCATCTTTCTTAGGCCCAATTCCTCTCACCTTTCTCCAAGTTCCACTCCTACTTCTGTGTCTCCTCTCCCTGTGACCCATTGCATGTATTTAGGGTTGCAGTGCACATAGGTGGGGGTATTCTCTTGAAAAGAGAAATGGCTGCAACATCACCACCCCTCTTGTAGTAACTGTCTATAGCTCCTCAAAAAAGAGTGAGGCCTTAAGACCTCCTCCTTCATCCATAAGGCGATGTTGATTGGCTCAGTCTTTAGCAGGTCTTGTGCAGACAGAAACAGCATCTGAAAGTAATTGTGTCCCACAGGCATGTTGCAAAAATAGTGTTTTTGCACTTCAAAGTACTTAGAAATTTTGATTGTCCTCATTTTTTTTCAATATAATATGACTTCAAACTTGTCATCCACTTGTGAAACTTTCTTATGCTCCCATGTGATTTTATGATTGATTGAATAATTTTCAGCATTTTGTTTAGTTCCTCTTCAGGCTCAGTTTCCTTCTGAAAAAATTACCTTTTTGGTCCTGAATTAGCTTTCTTATTTACCTGTTTGTTTTTATTGATTTGGTCATTGGTCTTTTTAAGAGTGGGGCTGTGAAAACTTTTTTCTGTCATTTAATATTTCTCATTGTCTTTGACTTTTGGTGTTAAGGAACTGTATGTTCCTGAAGGTGTCATAATGACTTATTTTCTCATGTGCTTTTTGTTTTGTGCATCTATTGAGGATGGGGTGTCACTCTGCTTGTATTCTTTCTTTCTTCCTGTTATTTGTGTTTGCTTGTTTTATTTTACACATGTCTTTATGATGAGCTGTCTCCAGCTGGATTGATGTCTCCAGTGCTTTTAAGAGGAAAGCCAACTTTGACAACAGGTGTGATGATTTGACATCAGCCCCTTCGTGGTTCTTCAGCAGAAAAGCCATATATACTTCACCTGTGTCCCTCCTGAGGTTCTGAGACATCAGCACTAAGGAACTGATTCTAAAAAAAAAAAAATGTAATTAGTAGTTTGATAGAATGAAGAGTGTTAATTCCTAAGTAGGAAAGAGAGAAAGTAATGGGGGAAAGAGAAAGAAAATAAAGAGTGAACAAGAGGGAAAGGATTATGTATTGGAGTTATGAGAAGTTATAGGGAAATAACACAGAATTGGAACAACTAAAGGAAGTCCTAAAATGACCTTCAGGAAGTGGTACAAGATGACGCAAAATAGTCAAAAATACATACATCTAACAAAAAGATGAAAAAATGACAATAAAATCTAAAATTAAAATATAAAAGATCTTTATTATCTTTCTATTTGGGATGTGTGTGGTTTCTCTACCTCCCTCCTCACCCCATCCTATGTAGGGGACTGCAGATGGGAAGAGCTGCTGATCTTAAATCAAACACATTAAATTGATAATGATGAGTTCCACATTGTTCTCTACTTTCTTCAAGAATTTCCTTATCTGAAAATTCCTGCCTGCCCATTACAGTGTTGTCTCTAGCATGCTGGGGAACATACGTTCCCCACGAGGCTTTCTGCACCCAAGGTTCTGAATGAGTATGGGAGAACTACTCATGCTTATTCTGATCTTTGTCACTGTGAGGTCTCTTCAGATTTCAGGTCTGCGTGTGTGTGTGTGTGTGTGTGTGTGTGTGTGTGTGTGTGTGTGATGTCCCACTGTTCTTGTCAGAGAAAAATCGCTCTCATCATGTCTGAATCATGCTTTGCATACTTTTAAAAATAATATTTGTTTTATTTTTTGAAATTATAATATAATTAAACAATCCCCCACTTTTCCCTCTTCTCCATCTTTGGAAGGGGGAACATACGGAGCTTGCCTACTTTTTGAATCAATGGAGTGTGATTCCTTCTCAGGCTAATCTCTCTTGGATCATCTTAGACTCAATCTTTGCTTCAGGCTCCCTTGATGCACTTGGGCTGCAGTTTCCACAGCCAGCACTGCTGCTTCTGTCTCTCTGTCCATGGTCCATAGCATGTCTCGACGGACAAGCCAGACTTAGTTTCTAACTCTCCGTTCTTACAGCACCTGGGCTCAAGGAGCCATTGCTCCTTAGCAGCTACTACTGTGAGCAGTCTAGTATACAAGGCACCAGTTGATGGCTACTTCTCTGCAGAAAGCGTTTGAGATCTTGATTCAGCTATTCACTTCTATAGCTCTTCCTTTCACAGTAATAGAGATTTCCCCCCTGCATTATTATTTTCTTATGCAAGGTCAAACAGATACAGTTCATAACCTGATATTTTCCAAAGACTTTAAATCTGGCCCAGAAAACAAAAGAATCCATGTTTAGAGGACCAAGTAAAAGTATAAGAATAATATCTCATCAAATATAGAGTTTGAATAGAATATGTAAACTTTAGGGAAAAAAATACAAAAGAAGCCCTGGGGTTGATGAAATGAAGAATTCTTGGTAGTGGTTAATTAGTAGACTCCAGTGCTGTGGATGATTGATTGATAAATAAAATGCTGATTGGCCAGTAGCCAGGTAGGAAGTATAGGCGGGACAAAGTCTGGGGAGTAAAAGGCTCAGGCAGAGAGACACTGCCAGTCACCATGATGAGAAGCAACATGTTAAGATACCGGTAAGCCACGACCCATGTGGCAACTTATAGATTAATAGAAATGGGTTAATTTAAGATATAAGAACAGCTAGCAAGAAGCCTGAGCCATTAGGCCATACAGTTCGTAAATAATATAATTCTCTGTGTGTTTGCTTGGGTCTGAGGGCCACGGGAGCCGGACAGGAACAGGATAACTTCAGCTATACTCCAGTAGGCAGAAAAATCACTGGATTTGAAAACAGAACATTATCCAACTTAAGAAATGAAAGAATTAAAAAAATTTTAAACAGGGAAATGAGAAATCAACAGAAGCTTCAGAAACCCTATGGTTGTTACCAAAAGTGCATTCATACATATCATAAGGAGAGACCAAAGGTAGAGAAAAATATTTTAAGAAACAATGAAAACAGGATTCTGGGGTCATTCAGTCTGCACATCGGTATAGTTTTCCCAGCAAAATATGGTGATTGGGATCTCCTCTCCGGTGTATGTCTGCATTGTCTTTGTTGTGAATCACTTGTATGTAAATGTGGGGTTGGTTCTGAGCCCTCTCTCTTCCATTGGTCTGTGTGCCAGCTTTTATGCCACATTGTTTTACTGTACCTTTTTAAAATTAGTTTTAGCTCAGACTTGTGATGCCTCTAGCTTTATTCTTTTTTGTTATTGTTGTTGTTCCAGATTGCTCTGGTTATTGGAGTCTTATCAGCAATATGGAGGTTCATCAATAGAATAGAATTGAAATTATGATGCAATCAGCCACTCTGTTTCTGGCATATAGCCATAGAAAATTATGTCAGCATTTCAAGGAAATATTTACACACACAGCAATGTATGGAATCAACTAGATGTTGATCAATAAATGAGTAAGAAAAACATGGTTTATGAATGCAAGATTATTAAATCATAAAATAGTAATGTTACTATTTTCAGCAAAATAGGTGGAACTACAGGGTTTTTATGTTAAGTTAAATAAAGCAGACAAAAAAGACAAGTATTGCATGGCCTCAATAATAGATAATATTAATAAAATGTCAATCAGAATATACAATGATGATTCCAAGAAGCTCAGCTGAGTTAGTAGTATGGGGTTTAATAGGAGATAGAATAGTCAGTAATGAAACACAAAAAGATAAAGTAATAACTAAAACACTGAGGTTATCATTATACTTAGTCACTTATTATTTAATTTATAAATAATTTGAGCAAAGCAGTTCATAGGCTCCAAACACAGAGTAATGAAAAAGATAAGACGTCACTGCCAGAACTTAACCTTTATAGTGAGAGCAGGTATGATTTATTTCCTATTGCTCAAGTTCTTAGCTTTTCTTTCTCCTTCCTGATTTGTGTCCTTTGTAAAAGCAGACATTGAAGTAACAAGGTGGGTCTAAAAGATGAGAAAAGGTCAACAGAATGGCAGCCACTTGCTCATGAAATTCCAGGTGGGAATTGGTCAACAAGAAATTATAATTCTGATACTAATATTAAATGCAAAAAATTTAGCATTATTCTCTCAAGACACCCTGTGACATTTACTTTAATAAATTTGGAAATGAAAGGACAAGCTTGGAGAAAATATTTATGTCTCCTTGGTACTCCTCTTAACTATCATAAAACTTTAGATGTTTATTGATTCTTTGGATTGAGTTGCACACTTTCAAAGACATGACTTTATTCACACATGAATAAGTGATAAAAGTTAAAAACTCATGATTACTGTGTCTACTATCTACTTTGGTATACCATGTAGACAAAATTTCTTCAGAGATAATATTCTAAAAGTGAAAGCAAAGCATAAGCAAGCGTGAGGGTGATTATAATAAGATAATTTCAGGTATTAACAAGAAGTAATAGGTGCATAATTTATGCTCCACAACAAGTAGAAATATGTAGGGTCCTTGTTCAATAGTATTAACAATTTTAAGACAAAATAATTAAGTACTAATTATGAATTTGAAACCATTTTAGTTCTGGGTCCTATGAAACTACACATGTCACAAGCTTATGATACCAGGCCAGATATTGCCGGTCATATAATAACTTAGATGGAATTCAACTTGTTTGAGAAGAAACATTACATTTTTAAAGTTATAAATTACTTAAAAGCATATCTCTTTATCCAAATAGTTATGCATGGTACTTGGATGGATGTCTGTTTTTCTAAGGAAGGTCATGGTATTTTAAAATTTTAACCTAGCAAGATATAGTTTAAATGCATGCTCTCACTAGATGAATAATATTGTAATATGTTTACTGGAAGGATAAACTCAGCCTTAAAATTCAGAAAACTCTTTCTGCCCTTTTTCAGTTTTCTGACCTTGACCCTGATCCTTGAACTTTTGAAACTTCATAAGTTTCAAATAATAAATTTGAATGATAAAACACAGCACTTAGTGTTGTTTTAGGCATGGAATAAGATGATCTTAATGCAAGATACTTAGCACAGTGCCAGAAATAGAATAAATTCTAGAAATTCTTATCATTAGTAAAAACAATAGCTAATATTGCTTAATTTCTAACAGATACTACATTCTCCAGAAAATGTCTTTTATTCTGCCAGCTTTGTTTCAAGATAAGTTTAAGTATCTTGATTATGCATAGCCACTCATCAAATTCATGCTGATTTGAACATTTAATAAAGAGAGTATGGTTTCAAAGAATACAAATAAAATATTTGATTATATTCTTTGTGTTTATTTTTGTTGATTGAGTGCCATACTGAATTTTCATGCAATTGCTACTCATTAACTAGTTTTTCACTGAAAAATGATTGCTTGTTTGCTTGTAGAAAATTTTCAATTGTTGGAGCCCTTGTCCTTACAGATTTTTGTTCCTTTTACTTTGTTAAGAAAAAGTGAGGACTGTTTAGATGGCTCTATGGATAAAGGCATTTCTTTACCAAGCTTAACTACCTGAGTTTGACTCCCAGAGCCATGACATGTGAATGTGCTGAGAGATGGCTCAGTCAAAACATTTGCTCAGTGTGCCTGAGAACCTGAGTTCAAATCTCCAGCATCTAGTAAACAGCTGGGTATTACAGTTCACATCTGTAACCCAACTGTGACTCTACCATTATGATGGAATCATTGTAACTAGGAATTTTGATCTAAAATGAACTCTTTATCCCTAGGTTGCTTTTGTCAGAGTATTTTATCACAACAGGAAGCAAAGTTAACACACCCTGTCTCAAAAATTAAGATGGATTGTGGTGAGGAAGATACTGGGCTTTGCCTCTTGGCAATGTAATCATAGAATTTTTCGACCTTACCATGTTCCCCATCATTCTGGAGATGCTGAATGGATCAAATAAGTTAGTAGCTCTGGGGACATAGTCTTAGTAAGATTATGTGACAATATCTTTAACTGCCAGAACTATGTTCTCCTGGAGGCTGTGTGCTCTCTAAATCAGGGATTATATTGAATGGTTTTTTTAATAGCCAAGATTAAAATGAACAGAGATTAAGGGATGATTTTATTGTTTGGATTTGTGTGTGAAGGAACATCCTGCCCACAACATATGTGTCCGTAGATCTGATAGATCCACTTACTGAGAAATGGGTAGATTATAATAGCTTCAACCTAACCAATGGATAAAGTCCTTGCTGGACTCACAATTTGATGGTATTATTGAGACATTGGTAGAATGTAGGAAATAGGGCTTATCTGGGCTAGTTGCAGGTATATTGCATGCCTATCACCATTTGAACTCTTTATTTCCCTATCACAATGATGGTCTACCTCACCAGGAACTCATAACAGTGGATGCAGTTGACAATGAGTTAACCCCTGAAACTGTGAGCCAAAATATATCTTGCCTTAAAGAAGCTGATATTGTCAGACATCTTGTGATAGCAATTCACCGTGATTAACAGAGATCAAATAGAAATAGGGCTATTCACTATTAACATTACTTATCTAATAGCAATTACTGTGTACTATGCCCCCAAATATGCTTATGTCCTAATGGTCTAGGAGTCTTAAAAGTTCAAAATGTTTTCCCCAGGGAACTGTGCAATGACTCTACTGAGCCCTATATTAAAAAAAAAAAAAAACCTCAGCCCTGCCCCGAACTCACTATGCTTTCATATCAGTGGGCAGTGAATGGAGTCACTTTGCTTGTTCCTGTGGTTGATCTTAATTACCAAAGAGGGCAGCTACCAACGTAGTGACAGTGGCAAGTGCAGGCCTAGTAAATGGGAGATAACATATTTTATGATTAAAGTTAATGGAAAACCAAACACATAAATTCAGGCATGACTGCTAAATGGTTCAAATACTCAAGGAGTAAAGTCACCTTGACAGGCAAGGAAACACAACCAGTTAATGTGGTTACTGGGGACAAAAAATATAGAATGGTAGTGGAAGTTATTAAATGTAGGCTATGACCACATCACTAGCTGTATAAATGAAGACTGTAACAGTTACGAATATTTCTTATTTTGTTAGGAATATGTTTGCATGTGCATATATACAGCATATGTAAAAGGAGGTATGGGAGGAGACGGAGAAAGGAGAAGGGATGTGAGTGGAATAGATGCAGTCCTTATGTATGTAATTCTCCAAGAATATTTAAAAATTGTTCTGTTGTCTTCTTACTAAATCATTCACCTCTTCACATACTGTGTCTTCTTCTTCTCTAGCCTGTCAAAAGCAAATGATTACATGACTTTTAGAATATCTTCTGAGAAGATGAACATTTAAAATTACCTTATAATATTTAAAAGATGTTTGTCTTTACATTTCAACTCTTGTTTAGTCTAAATATGTACACATTTTCCCCTTTATATTATATATTACATATAGTACATGTCATATATTATAGATATATGATATCTCCTTTATTTACATATTATAGATAATGGACTATAAGGGGTCTTCTGGGATCTGATGCTTCAGATAGAATTGCTTTGGGGCTTTTAAATTATGGTTGAGAGACAGGCAGAGGACTCGCACTATCTCTACTGGTGAGGCTGGAATTTTCAGTTTAGAATGTGATCACTAAAATTCACAATTTTTAATAAGGGACTTTAATATCTCATTAGAGAAATCTATCCACTTTAAGCCTAGTTACTGGGGCCTGAATCACAGCTGGAGACAAGACCAGGACAGGGTGAATATAGATTCAGAAACACAAAAGATGGGGGATCCTTCTGGAAGAAGGGTTATCAACACTGGCTGAGGGCATTCTTCCTTGGCAAGTGGGAATGAAGCCTCAAATCGCAGCTGCAGTAGATGCTGCTCTTGGTTTAGGTGGTCCAGAAAACTCCAATATCATGCTTTGTTGACTGACATGGCTTTTCTTTGTACGGATGGAGTTGGATTGATGGGATAGCATGGGAAATGCATTAGCAAGAAGCACTGTGGGAATTTACACCTAAACCATGATGCTGCTCCTGATATGTCAACAATTTTTTTTTTGGGGGGGGTGGGGCACAAGTCTGGTTTTGTCCCTACTTGATTTAGTTCAAGTGTTCACAGCACCCAGACTTGGAAAGCCGAAGTGATCATGTATTTGGCATTCTTACCAGCTGAGCTAACTTGTGAACTTAGGATCCTAATGGAACCCCTAAATACCTTTTAAAAAAGCATTTGGTGACTCAGTGAAAAAAAAAAGTCATTTAGTGGAAATGTTGTGAGCCCCCTAATGAGTTGACAAACTAATAAAATATGCTCTGAGTGAAAATCTGAGTCTACTGTGTGACTAAGAGTCACATGCAGCCCTTGTCTTCCTTTCTAATACTCCAAAGCATGGTATACTCTACTAGTCTAATTGTATTCCAACATCCATCACTAGATGTTCAAACGACAGCCTTGGGCAAGACTCTCTGTTGCTAAATGTATTTTTCTTATATGGGTTTTCCTAATGGCAACATGAGCTATCGTCTTTGGTTGCTTGTACTATTTCCGAGTGAATGTGACCTTTGTATAAGCCCTCAGGAAAACTTGTATAGAAGCATTTTGTCTTTTCACCTCTTTCTCAGTTTCTTTCTGAAAAACACACACACACACAAAGAATCTGAGAGTTTTTATTTAATATTCACTGTATGTAATTCCTGCCTCAGACTAAATCTAAACAAGGAAGCAGACAGTAGATGTGAGTCCTGGTGTCCTTAACATTTGAATGCCAAGGAAACATTTTTATTGTGATTTGTTGTGTACATAGAATTTCCATTTGGTTTAAGTGTGTCTCTATGAACTTCTCTTTCTGTACTGATTCCTAACTTGCAAAAACTCACTGAATAATAATCTGTGACACATGCCAGCCTAGGTGCTAGTGACAATGATCTTGCTCTAAACTAAGACATGAATCAAGAAAATAAATCTGTGTGTTCTCCTGTTCATGATTTCTTTAACCAGAGGTAACTGGTCCATTTTCCAACATTTAATATCCTCATTAGAGATTAAGATAATTTTACCTGGTCCATGGTTGTTAAAGAATTCTTAGAGTTATGCTTATACATCCTTGTCTGTAATAATGATTAGAGTTGCTTCATAAATGATAATTTCTTTGAATGGGGTCCAGCACAGGAGAAGTCAAAAATCAATGTTACCTATTTTGTCTTGAGCGTCTATTAGCCACTCAGTTGTCAGCCATGCATGAATCAAGACTAGTTACAATAAAGAATGCTCATAGAGACGATAGCAGCCCTACAGCTCAATGAGTGTTGAAGGGGAAAGTGTGGCCTACTTGAAAAGGAAAAGGTGTTGGAGACAGTGAGTTCACTGTGGTCCTTTCTAATAATTCATTTTCTCAAATTTATGGTGCTAATGGTATCAGAGTCTTAATTGCCTACCATGGCCTGTTTCACAGCTGGATTAGAGAAGGTTTATGAAACATACAGAGAGATGCTAGAGCAAGTTGGGATATTTCTGGTGAGGGCCTCCCCAAGCACGGGCGTTAAAATTACCACAACTCTGCATGTGCCTCTTTGGTCTCTGAGCATGTAGCCATTTCTAGCCTCCCCTGTATGTATTCATCTCTGCTAGTGAGAAACATTTCATATAGAAAATTCAGGTGTCTAGCAAAGCTGTAGATTTCAGTCTCCAGGAAGGAATGGGCTGACTGTGAAAATGGTGACTTGCTCTTTGTTGGGTGGTTTTCATTGGTTGTCATAAGCTTCCAAGTAAAACCAGCAACACCGCTAGAGGCTTTGTTTCCTGTGTCCCAGCAAACAACATGCTTAGCCTTCCTAAACAAAAGGTGCATTTGTTTTTGCTCAAGTGTATTTAATTAGATAATAGGAATCACTGGCAATGCTGTGATTAAACAGGCACACTGGAGAATGTATAGTTTTGAATCTCAGATGCAGCTCCCCAGGCAGAGAGATAATTTGAAATGAGTTGACTCCAATTTAGAGTCAATCAACAAAAACACACTGAATACTTATTACATGATTAGAGTAAACTGCCTGAAAGGGCTATTTCTGAATGTGTGAAGCCACTGACTTTAACTTTTGGGAAAGTACAAGTGTAACATGCGGAACAAATAACTAGAAAAGGCCACGTGGGTATCTTACTGAGGTCTTGCAGGGAGTCTTGCTGGCATGATCAGTCCAGATAATCTTGGCTGCTCTAATTATGCCAACATAGAAGCTTAGACATCAGGATGGATTCTATGCTTTTAAATATTGACTAAACACTTATTAGTAAGACAAGATTCATTGAAAACGATTGGAAAAAGAATAATTTAAATATTGCAATGAAGTATGCTTATGTGCAAGTCTACTGATTATGTGTACATATAAAATGATATTTACATCTACCTTTTGATTATTCTTTTATTCAGTAAACATTTATTGAGCATCATGTACATAGAATAAATTACTCTGAATAACATAAATTAAGGAAATAAAACAATTATAAAGCCTTGTTATGTAATGTATAGCCATGGGAGATACAGAAAAGCAAAACCAAGCACTCTAAGTCAACACACTGAATATTATCTCAGGCGATGCATATGTATCACAAAGGCATTTTCACTGAGAAATGGAAGGAAATAGGCTTCCAGGGAGGATCTGTAATCAATGGCAGGTTTGATGACAGCTACAGATTACTGGAGTACTATTGTGGTGATCATCTTTTCACTGTATAGCATAGACCAGTGTTGCTGGAGAATTTCTCTCCCAAGTCCCGCCAGTCCCGGAGCCCACTTACAAAATAAACACACAGACTCTTACATTATTTAAACTGCTTGGCCATTAGCTCTGGCCTATCATTGTTTAGCTCTTACTCTTATATTTAGCCCATTTCTACTAATCTCTACTTTGCCACGTGGCTCGTGGCTTACCGGTACTTTACATCTTCCTTGTCCTGGCCGTGGCTCCAGGCAGTCTCCTCCTCCACCTTCCTGTTCCCTCAATTCTCCTCTCTGTTAGTCCCACCTATACTTCCTGTCTGGCTACTGGCCAATCAGTGCTTTATTAACATATTTGTCATACAGAACATCCCACAGCAGACCAGAGGACAATAAGTGAATGACCAGAGTTTAGTGTTTGCTAAATCAGAAACACTAAGGCAGAGTGTTTATAAAATAGCAAAGCAATTAAGCTTACAAGTTTAGACTCAAATGATGATAGTTCCAATCTTGACTTCCCAGTTTCATAGCTGTTTGCTTGATCGGTTATTTAATGATACTAAATAATTGCTCCCTTGTCTATAAAATGAGGATAGTAATTTCTTTGTCAGAGACACAAGGTATGCAAGTAAAACATTTGGCATCATAATTTGTTAAAATTAGTGACTAGTAGAAATCTCTTTGCATTCTTATACCTAAGGAATTTCAGAAATGAAAATTACTTGGGAGATTGACCAATCTAGTCCGATAATATTAGAGGTAAAAACTAGGGACACACATGGAATTAGTTGTCCAAAGCACAGAGCAAGCTGCAGAAATGAGGAAGCTTCAATGAATCCCCCAATCCAGGGTAATGTGGCTGTATTTAGACAGATAAATAAGCACACTTTTGGCATACTGAAAAAATGACCTCAACCTCCCATCTCTAGGGATTACTTGATCCTTGATGCTGGACACTTATTTGCTGAAGATACATACTTTGCTGTAAGTTAATAGAAATGAATATATACATACATATTTAATATCTAAAGTCAAAACATATCATATTTTAAAGATAAATTACCTTCAGGATGGCAGGGTGTTGATTTAATGTATCTATATTTACTGATATAACATAGTAAATTAAACCATCAGTTCCTAATACGTCTAACAAATACAGTAATTTAGCAGAATAGTGTCAACCCCAACATTCTTTACAATAAATCACCTCTAGATAGAACTCTGATATTTCTCCAGTCAGGTGAATCAGAAATCAGAGTGAAGAGTGCCGTGAACCAGATGGGAAACCTACACAAAGAAAAGAAGGAAAATAGAGCAAAGAGGAAAAACAAGACAGTTAGCTTGGATTTTAAGCTTCATATGTATTCTAGTGCAGCAGACACATTTATTAACTGTCTGCATAGATTCCTAATGTGCTAGAAAAAAAAATGATTGATTGCGTTTTTGTGATATTTCTTCTTCATAGATTCCAGATGAGGACAGTTTGAGTTTTTCTTTCCTGAATTTATGGTGGGAGTGAGGGTGCCCATAGATTGATGAGGGCTTTCGTGCCCAAATCGAGAAGTTATATATTCCTGTCTTTAATTTTAGCTAATGATCATGTCTATAATTTTTCATTTTTATTTATTTATTATTCTTGATGGCTCCTGTTTTTTCTTTTTCTCTTAAAGTGACAGAAACAATTTTCTCAGTCTTGCTGCCTGCTTCCTCCAAGGGCTCCATGGGAAGATGCTGTTCCTTGATTTTCCCAGTTCCTGCTGGCTTGACAGTCCTTGATCTGTGGAGTCAATACTTCAACCCCTCCTCTCCTGGTCACTGTTCCTCCTTTCTGTCATATCTCTCTGTGTATTTTTCATAAGGATATTTGTCATTGGAATTCTAGCCCATGGGGTAATCCAGGATAATCCCTCAAAATTCTTATTGATACTACAAAGACCTATTTTTACCGACTCTGTCAATGTTTTGAGATCCCAGGAAGTAAATGTAGGCGTATACCTGGAGAAGGATGATTGTTTATTTTGATTCTAAAAACCTTTCCTTTTGTACTTAGGCCAGTGCAATGTAATGAACGTAAATGTAAGATGGGCAAGTTCTAAAGTCCTGTTATCACCAGTTTCAGAGTTGGATGAACCAGGATTGAGCTGTGGTATTGCTGCCCAGCAGCTGTGAAAAATTAGGTGAACAATTTCAAGTGTCTAACCTTTACTCTCCTCATTTATAAAACAAAACTGCTAATTCTGAGCTCCTGGGACTGTTGTAAAATGTAAACAGAATCATACAAAGTTCTGGGTATCCTGTAAAGAAGAGAAAGCAGGCCAGTAAAATGCGTGTATCAATATGTGAGTTTCTTCCCTTATTCAAAAAGGTGAATATATAAAATATATGCATATGACATATTTGTATCACCCCACATTTAAAAATGTCCTTTTATTTTAATAACTTGAGCTTTAAATGTACACTTCAGTGACATTAATGACATCCATATCATTGTTCAATACTACTGATTTATCCAGTATGCTATCATTATCTTCTGTGTATTTTTAAAGAAAATAATTGGCACTGTTGTTAAATGCCTTTTCTTCATCTATTAAAATGATCATACAGTATACTACCTGAAATAAAAACATTTATTAGGTGTTTTGATAATGAAATGTCTTTATTTCAAGGATATATATTCTTAAAAAATATCACTGGTGTCAAAGTAGCTTTCTGGAAAAGGTTATGCAGACCCTGAGTATTCAGGGCAAAGATTTAGACCAACAAAATAGTGTGGAAGCAAGAGTTACTTTCAAACACAAATCTAAAATATGAAACAGAAAATATAATAGTGATTGATCCTAACTGATCTGAAAATATTTTGTTTCAGTACACACTGTTTTGTATAAAAGGAGTGTGTTAATGGATGCCATTTCTGGTAAGATTTTTGCCTATATATATTTATTAATAATACATTATATATTAATTTAATAAATATAACATGTATATATACTAATGCTTTGTTGTCTTTTTCAAAACTTGCAGTCAATAATAGGAGGGCATGATAAGAAATATAAGATACTTCAAAAAAAAAGAAAACAAAACAAAAAACAACAAAAAAAACCCAAAAAACAAGTGAATAATCCTAAATCTATTCAGCAGATTTCTAGTGTTCCCAGGTGATGGATCACATTCTGATACCCACTTAGTCTAAGAACATTGTAGTTTCCAAAGCAACGCCTTTGACTAGCACAGGCCAGCTCAGAAAGGTTGAGAGGAATGTCAGGTTGATACTTCAGTTGTTAATGCTGTACTGAATTTTAAGTATAACCAAGATGAATAGTTGTGTTATAAAGGGTGATCATGATGGGGCACTAGGATAGTGTTCACCACAAATCATCTTTGGATGGTCTTATATTTTGCTGCAAGAAGAATGGATTTTTAAAATGAATTTTAGGTGGGCTGGAGAGAAGGCTTGGTGGTTAAGAGCACTTGCTGCTCTTGCAGAGCACCCAGGTTTGATCTCCAGCACCCACATTGAGTGGCTCACAGCTTCCTGTAAGTCACAGTGGATCTTATATTCTCTTCTGGACTCCTTGGGAAATGTACTCATATGCACACATCTCCAGTGCATGCAAGTCTTTAAAGTGAATTTTGTTTTCTTCTTCTTAAAGAATTTTGGCAGGGTGCACATCCATAACATCAGTCTTCTGAAATCTGGGACAGAAGATTAGTTTTTTCTCGGGCAGACTAGGCCATGTACCATAGCTGTAGCAGGGTGAAACATACATTTCAATATTGCTTTACCAACCATTCAATGTCCTATAATTTTCAAACTCATTGCTTGTTTGTAGATAGTAGGATTTTCTTTTTTTCATGATAATACTGTAGCAATCATAATTATAGCAAAATATTAGTGCATATCCACAATAATTTCTCAAGGTGTTTCTAACTATACAATTATTGTGTTTGGTGGACTTTTGGATGGCAAATGTGTCCTATGGAAATTACTATTCATGTGCTCACAGTATAATTTGAATAATGAGATTGAGAGCGTTAATGTCCCACAAAATCTACTCTGATGTGTTTATTTTGGTTATGGCTTTCTTGCTTCTTTATCGTAGTCTTGGCTACTACCCAGGTAGGGATTATATTTCCAACCAACATGGAAATAGTGAATGATACTGACAAATGGTATACATGCCACATGTTGTGTGTAACTACTGTTCTTCAAAGCAAGCTGATTCCCATTTCTCCCTCTTTATACCCATTCTAGGACTAGTGTCCATTATGGGGAACTCACTCTACCAAGAAGAAAGAAAGAGTGGATAGATAGGAGGGACACAGCCCTTGTGACAGGACTGCCAATATCAGATGGTCATACAAGGTTGAAATGAAATCTTGACAGCAGTAAGTATTAAATCAACCTAACTGGTGTTTAAAACAGTACAGCTACTCAGTGGGCAATACTATATAGTTGTGAAAGTTCAAGCAGCATTGAAATGAGTAGAGAAAGTAAAAGAACTATTTCTGAAAGATTTTGTTTTTGTTTTCATTTCTTTGCAGCAAGAACTGTTTTATACTTGTGGTTTTAAGCAACACAGTAGTCACGGACATCCACCTCAAAAATGAAGACTTGAAGAAAATCGCCTCTATGCCTGAGGCTGGAGAAGTTTCCTTCTTCTTTATATTAGTCCCAAAATGTCTCTGCTAACAGATCAGTTATGAAGTCTTTGCCTGACAAACTTTTAAGATTTAAAATGAAGTACCCTTGGATGCATGTTATTCCAATGGCTCCATATTCATGTCTCAGACATAATATTGAGTCAATTCATGAAGGAATGAAGTGAACAGACCATGTACAGGAAAGTGATCTGTACCTCTACTGTCCTCAAGGAAGCCTGAATTCTGAGTTCAGCATGCCTACAAGGTTTAAAATATAACTGATTTTACATGATGCCCGTCATTATAATACACCACACTTAAAATATTCAGGGAAAGTAAATCTATTGACAATGCAACATGAGATAATTCTGGAAATAAGTTGATTGTATAGTGTCACAAATTGTTAAATTTAGCCATAGAAAGGCTTAACACTAAGATTTTTATAATTGATGTAAAAACCAGACAGGTTATACAGATCCATATATAACACCATTTACTACTTGCAGAAAGAATATTGAATTACCTGGAGCTGGACAGGATCACCATGCCTTTAAGAAAAGGGTACACAAAACTGGTGATCTATATGTACCATAATTATTTTGTCATTGAAGATCAATATGTTAAAATCAATAACAATGTGAAACAGAAAGATAAGAAAGTACTTAATATTTGAATATTTCACATATACACAAATTTTCTACTTAGAATCATTTCTCAACAAAAAAAGAAAATCTGCCCTTTTTGTAGTGGAGTGATAGATCACATACTAAGATAGAATTATATGCATATTCACTGTGATTTCGATTCTCTCATATGAAAACAGATTTTATTTATCCTCAAGTTAATGGGATTTGTTTTGACTAACATGGAAGAGTGACATGATATGCCTTTCAAGCCTAAGACTCATGAGCATGCTTAATTTCTGCCCTTGTCTTCTAAGAAATCAAATGTTGTATAAAAGCATCCCAAGAGAGCCTGCTGGAAATATAATATGGATGGAGCTGACATACCCTGGCTGCAAGCCACACTTGAGGCCAGTTACATAAGTTACACCATCCACAATCAACACAATGACTGACCCATCACGATGTGACTGAGTCCAGCTGATGCCGTAAGGAGCAGAGCTGAACCTCACTCACTTGGCACCACCCATGCTGCCAGTCCCTAGTGTGCTGAGCAACTAAGTGACTGTTGTTTCAAGTCACTAAATTTTGGGGCAGTGAAATCCTCATAAATAAATAATTAAGTGCAGATAAATGTTAAAACTAATGTATAGTTCTTTTCATTTTTTTTTGTTGGTGCAAATAAATTTTAAAACTAATATATAGCTATTTTCACTTTTGTTGGTTTTTTAATTATTTCTTAATATTTTAATTTAATTAAAATATCATTCCATCATACCCCCTCTCTCTACTCCCTCCACTGCCTCCCATGCCCCACTCTGCTGTCTCACAAATTTATATCTTCTTTTTCTTTAATTGCATTGTTATTGTTACATATACATGTATATATATGTATTATATATGTATATATACTGTATATATGTTATACACACACACACACACACACACACACACACACACACACACATACACACTATTAATTCCATCTAGTGTTCCTTTTACGTACATGATTTCAAGGCTGACTACCTGGTAATGGATAGTCAGTCAGGGGGCTCTTCCTGGGGAACACTAATTCTCCATCTCTCAGCAGCTGATAAATGTTTGTAACTCTTCATCTAGAGATGGGGCTGTGAGTGATTTTTCCCTGTCCACATTGACATGGTAACTGGTGTTTGAATGCTTCAGATCTTGTTTAGGCAGTCATATTGCTACCATATTGTGAATGTAGCTTCCCCATCATAGCCAGTAGGCACAATTCCATGACAATTTTCTTGATCCTCTGGCTCTAGCAATCTTTCTTGCTTGCAGCCTCTTCCCCAGTATTCCTGAACCTTACTTGGGTCAATTCGGACTGCACATCCCATGGTCAGTTGTTCCCTATATTTTGTCCAGATGTGACCTTCTGTTGCAAAAAGAAGTTTCTTTGATGAAGAGATAGATTATACTTGTCTGTGGGTGTAAGCATGAGTATTTACAATGAAGTTAGGAATCATACTGGTACAGAAATTGGCAGTTGTAAGGGTCTCCTGTAAGCCATGTGCACTCAGCTAGGCTTACAGGACCAGTCATGAGTTCCCTTCTGATAAGCTTGCCTTGAGTCCTTTTATGCCTCTCACTTGGAAGAGGTATCATTCTGCTACTTAGGAAAATGATCTTGGCGTGCTGAATATTGTCATTACCAATTAAATATGTTACAGTATGGAGTAGTCCACTTCCTCGTAGCGTAATTATGATGCATATTCTCTAGATTATGATAGGTCTTTATGTGAATGAGGTTTATAAAACACAGGATTATTGCTCAAGAAGTACTACTTAATAAATGGCTGTATATGTATTACTGATCAAAAATATATCCTGTAGATGGATAGAAATTGAATCAGATATTAAAAGGAAAAGTTTAGTAGGGTTTATCTGAAGTTAAGCTGCAGTTGTTATGATCTGGCTTTTGGGTGCATTGGTATTTGCATAGGATGATTTATAACACTTCCAAAAAGATTCATTTGTAATATTAAGACCTAAATTAGAATCAATTTGGCAGCCTTCCAATTTGAAACCCACTACTACACACAAAGAAAAGCTCCTTTGAAAAAAATCATTAAAGGAAAAAATAGCATCTTGGCCCCCACAGTGTATATCTAAAAGTGACTGAAGAATTTCTCCTTCCGACAGGTAAGCAGATTCTCCAAACAATCTACCTGGTAATCCTGTTTATAGATACAAAATGTGCTGAAATGAAAGTTTTTAGTGTTGCTTCTCAGACTAATGTGGTAACGTTTACATGTGTTCCCGTGTTTGTTTTTCCGAACGGCTGTGAGAGGTAAGAAACCACATGATTGTTTATGAAGGAAATAAGACTCAGAAACAATTTTGTAAAACTATCACTTCATTCGTAAACGCCTATTGTTTTGAACAAACACAACATGAAGAAATTCTCATTCTCAGCTAATTATGTGTGAGCACAATTATCCACAAGTGAGTGTCTATGAAGCTGTTATTCACTTGTTTCTGAAAAAGGGTAGATTCTCTCCCAATCAGGCTTTAAGCTATTAATTAAAATAACTTCATATTCTAAGTGACTAATCAGAACATCTCTATATATTAAATTTCTGTGTGTTATTTTTTGACATATCATTTGTTGCCAAATTTCTCCCTTGGTATGATTTTAGAATGGATAAAAGAGTTACAAAACTAGTTTATATAATCCTTATATTTCCTTACAAAGATGCTTTACATGGTTAGTATTTTGCCCAACTTTGATAACTATATATATGTCTATAAATCCATATACACATATTAAGCCTGGATAAGGCACTTATCTTTCTTAAGTAAATATATAATACTTACATATATATATATATTTATGTGTGTGTATTATATAATACTTTACTGATCTAGATGAAACTTGATTTCAGGTACAGTATAATCTTTTCTCTCATGAATAGTTCAGTGTTTATTTTCTAAAAATAAAACAATCTTTCTATAATTCCAGTATTTAAAATAGGAAATTTATTTATTTAATGTATTCTTAATTTCTGTCTTTTCAAATAATATACCTCTTCTCCAAAGAGTTCCTTGTCTGTTGCTTGTTTAAAGTTAGATGTCCTGATAGGTTCTCACAAATCCTTCCTCTGAAAGACATGCCTCATTTTTTTTTAACAAACTTAAATCTTGTTCTCTTTGATAGACCATAGGCCTGATGGTAACTGTGATCACATTTATTTACTCCCCTGGTCAGTGGAGCATAATTTATAATAATCAGAATACTTGTAAATTATATTTTTAGATGAATATGTTCTTAGGTTTTGGTTACAATATTGTAATCTCTGCCTCTGTTAAGAATAAATAAACTTGTTACATTTTTTTTTATCTTTTCCAAACTTCAACCATAAACACACAAAACCCATCCAACCTTCAGAGTTCATCAAGGTATTAATTACTATTTTAAACAAGTCATTTATTATTAAATAAATAACAAGGAATACATTAATTACTTTCAGGACTAACAAATGATAAAACAAATTTATTGAAGTTTTGTTATGTTTGAGGCAACTTGTGTTTTTCATATTTTTACTATTTAATAAGAATAGCAAATAATCTGTAATACTTATCATTTCAGCACCAGGATGTGCACATTGCAAGGACTATCAAATATAATAAAATAATGAGTTTTTATGAAACCCTGCATTTGTTTCAGGTACAGGTGCAAGCTTCCACACTTAGGAACTGTCATTCAATTCTTACAACACAATGACAGGAACTTATCATTCTTCCTGCTTCACAGATGAGGAAATTCAGACAACAGAGAAGTTCTCAGTGGGATTTACATGTTTTATGAAAAGTGTCATTTGAAACCTGGATAAGGTACTCATCTTTTTAGCTTTCTAGGGATGTCAAAGCAAATTCCCATAACATGTGTGGCTGAAGACAACGAACTTAGTCTCTCATATTTTTGGAGAACTTAAATCTGAAATCACACGTCTGTATGCCTATAGTTCCTTTAGGGAGCTATAGGGAGAACTTTTATTTTCTTCCTTTGAAACTTCTGATGTTGCTTGTGTTGCATGGCTTTGTTTGATGTTGGATGCATCATCCTTGCCACTATCTTTGGAATTACATGGGAGTCTTTTGCTCTGCCAGTCTCTGTGATTTTTCTTTTTGTTTTTTACTTATATGGACACCAGTCAGGTTGGAATAGGGATGCAACATCTGCAAAGATTCAGTTTCTAAATAAGTCCAGAGGTTGAAGTTCAGTATCTTCCAGAATTCCTCTCCACATTATGTTTTGAGAAAGGGTCTCTCACTGAACTCTGAGCTCATGAACTGGCTAGACTTGCTAGCCATTGATGCCTGGTTATCTTCCTCAAGCACTGGATTTAGAGATCTGTGAAACTATACCTGGCTTTTACATGGGTGCCCAACATATAAATTCGGGTCCTAATTCTTGTGCAGCAGACATTTTACGTACTGATCCATCTTTCCAATCCTAAATTTACATTTTTAAACAGTATAATTTTAGAAAAAGAAATTAAAAACCTTCCCATTTGTAAAACTCTTACATTAGGCTATTACCAACACAAATGTTTCATTTTAAAAGAAAATTTCTATCAAAAAATGTTTCAATTTATTAAATGTTACTTTTGGTATAAAATTGTACAGTTTTATTTATGTGTGACTTTTACCTTTTAAGTTTCATTTTATTAGAATTATCCATTTCATTAACTTTTCCACATCTTACATTTATTTTCACATGTACATAAATTACTCCACCTTTATGCATATTTCCTTGCAGCTACATTATTAAAATCAGTGATGAAAATCTCAACATTTATTTTATACATGTGAACCAAACTCTATTTACCTAGTAGTTATATCTAAAGTACAGTGTATGTTATTTAATGACACCTAATGAATCCATCTAATTTAGGAAATGCCACTTCTTAATGATTCCTTACAGCTGTCTATGGCATGAAGGAACGTTTTTAAGTTAAGTCAACAGTTAAACCTACAGCATTACTGTAGTTCAGTTTAAACAAATGTGCTGCAGGTAGCCACATTTTTGTTGCACATCCACCTTGGAAGAGCATCATAAACAGTTTTGAAGTATGCATCCTTGCGTTGCAATATATACCATATATCAAAGATATATTCATCCCAGTAAAATTGCAAGTGATTAAGTCTCTTCTTCACTCAAAATCCTTCTATGGTTCATCATTGCCTGAAGAAATGGCATATATGCTTCATTGTGTAGATTGCTTTTGATTTTGTCAGATTTTCAGTTATTTTTAAAAGGAAGATTGCTTTGTGATTTTCTTTACTTAACCTGAGTCAGTTTTACTTTTAAAATCTTAAGTATATATGTGGATAGTACTGGTAGAAATAAATATTAATATTTTTATCTGATTGTTTTTGTTATTTTGATTTATTCTTTTTTTTTCAAGTGCTCATTAATTTTGTTAGTTCTTTCCTAAGGACAGACTTTTAATTTGACTCTTGGTTGTTGTTGTTTGTTTGTATTTTTCTAGACAGGGTTCTCTGTGTGACAGCTCTAGCTACACTGTAACTGGCTTTGTAGACCATGTTGGTCTCAAACTCACAGAGACCTGCCTGCCTCTGCCACCCCATTGCTGTCATTAAAGGTGTGCGCCAAAAAGCCTAGCTTGACTTCACTTTTTGTATACTTCTGTTTTCTGCATCCTGTTCTCCAAAATTTTCTTTGAATTCCATCACACACTCTTGGCCAGAATACTTTACAAACACAGTTGAAATGTCAGCACCTCCGTTAGGTTTTATACTCACATATTTCATGTTATCATTTTGTCTATGAGACACTGGGTGTGTAAATTCTCTGACTTTCCTGAGGTGAGAGCTCCTATTTTATAAACAGATAACTCTATAAATGATTTATAAGGCAACTATGATAATTTGGTATCACAATACTACCATGGATTAAGGGTCTCATGGATAATTATGGTGATGATCACATTCTTAAATAAGACACAACATTTGGATGTTTTTCTTATGGAGATATCTGCACTGGTGTTTCAGTGATCCAGTCTGTGAGGCATCCATGAATATTTATGCAAAAGAAGTTATGAAAAAATATAATACCTACATACAGATAACTTTGTTTTACTTATTTCAAATGTTCTACATGACCTATTTTAAACAATTAATTCTTCACATGTGCTTCTAAATAAATTTTAATGTCTATGTACTTATTCCTTACGATTAGTGAGGTAATGTCTAAAGAGAACTGCACAGTCTTTGGAGACTATAGAAGGTCAGACTCTAAATCATGGTAGGAGTTGTGTTCGTGTTGAGAAACTATATGGTGTCTTTTATACTTCAGAGGACAGGAGGTAGCAAGATACACTGTGGTATTAGAAACACTATGATGACAGCTGTTGAGGTTTAAGAGAGGAAGAAAACGCCTTCAAATGAGGAAGAATGGAAGCAGGAAAATGTCAATGTAGAAGAGCTGTGAAGGTACAACTTGTGAGAGGGTCACCTTCTTTAGCAGTTTTGTGCAAAACAATTCATCACTCTCTCCTTATAACTCTATCTTCCTTGTTGCAGGATAAGGTATCCACCTCCCATCTCTGCCTATGTTACCTTGACTTTGCTTCTGCCTCTTCCTCATATCCTCCTTCCCTAAGTGTGAAAGTACTGTGGCACCGAGTCATTGAACTTTTGATTCTCTATACACCCCTCATTAACAATCTCACGCAGAACGATGGACTTAAATGCCCAACTTTTAGTTTTGCAGCTTGGTCAGATCTCCTAGATGCTAGTAGCCTTGTGTGTCAACTGCCTGTTGTGATACCTCTTCTTGTATGTCTGATATGAGTTTCAATTTTTTTCATTGTATTGTTTTTTTTCAAAGTAAAACACAATAAGATAAAACCAAAACTACCATATCAAGTTGCACAAGACAAAAACAAACAAACAAACAAACAGAAGAAAAAGAGTCCAAGAGAAGGTATAAGAATCAGAGACCCTCTCATTCACCCACTCACGAATTTTATAAGAACACGAAACTAGAAGCCATAATATAAATGCAGAGCACCTGGTTCAGACACATGGAAGCCCTGTGCATACTGCTTCAGTCTTTGTGAGTTCATATGAGCTTTTCTCATATTAATTCAGAAGGCCTTGTTTTCTCAGTGTTCTCTATCCTCTCTGGCTCTTACACTCTTATTGCCTCCTCTTTCTTGGAGTTCCACTGGCTCTGAGGGGAGGAATTTGATAGAAACATCCCATTTATGATTAGGTGTTCCAAGGTCTCTCATTCGTAATGTCTGGATGTAGGTCTCTGTATTTGTTTCCATTTGCTGAAGGAGGAAGCATCGCTGATGATGGCTGAACAAGGCTCTGATCTATGACTATAGCGTAGTATCATTAGGAGTCATTTTATCCCTACATTTTTTTTCTTCTACTTTTAGACCAGAAACATTTGTTTTTACCATAGGTCCCTGGGCTATCTAGTCTCTGGTTCGTGGTCACACAAGCAGTGTCAGGTATGGGTTTCATCTCATGGAGTGGGCCTTGAGTCAAATCCATTATTGGTTGGTTACTCCCACAAGCTTTGTACCACCTCACATATCTTGCAGGTTGCTACATCATTGCAAATAAAGGTTTTATGTCTGGCTTGCTGTTTATGTTTCTCTTTTGGTAGCATGAAGAGCACCTTCCTGAACCAAAGATGCTGGAACACAGGGGTGAAGGCTCTATTTGGCACCAGCTTGACACCTCCACATTCAATGAGTTGTGTAGGTGTTCTTCAACATTGGGGCCTTGCTACCAGTTTGTGGAGAGCAGCCTATAGTTTTGGCAACAGCTTGGTTTTTGTTGTTGTTGTTGTTGTTGTTGTTGTTTTATTGATTCCTGTTGGGGCTCCTCTGGCCAAAAAATGAGTTTCAATTTTAACATTTCCAAAACTAACCTAGCTCCAATCCTTGTGAATCTTTGCAATTTTGAGATTTAGTTATATGATGAATCTCCTTTTATTGTTTTGATCAAGCTAAAGATTTTGAAGTCATCTTGGTTAACCTTCTCACTCCACCTGTTATTGTGGCTGTCACGTCTTCAAGTTATATCCAAAGTCTAAGCACTTCTTAGTTCCACCAGTCTTACCTCCCTGGATTGTGATTATAACATCCTACCGGATTTCTGCTGTATCTTACCTTACCTGGAAGGCCTAACACAGTGCAATGTTTGTTAGAATACACCTTCAGCTCAACATTTGATAGCTGCATATGATTTGATATTTTGTAATTCATCTCTATAAACTATAGAGTATATGATGTGGAAATTATTTATTTATGCACTTGAGATACTGGTTTTACGGATTTAGTCAAGGGCAGGCATTCTTTTTGTTGTAGAATATTATTTTAAGATGTGTTACATTTGTTTATGCTATTTGCTTAATGATGCAAAGATGTATTGCATTCGTTTATGTTGCATTTGTTTAACTCTGTGAAGCTGTGTCACTTTGCCTGTCTAAAACACCTGATTGGTCTAATAAAGAGCTGAATGACCAGGAGAAAGGATAGGCAGGGCTGGCAGGCAGAGAGAATGTATAGAAGGAGAAATCTAGAAAGTTCAAGGAGCAAGAAAAGAAGGAACCAGCCACACAGCCAGACAGCCACAAAGCCAGACATGGAATAAGAAGGAAAGAAAAGATATACAGAAATAGAGAAAGGTAAAAGCCCAGAGGCAAAAGGTAGATGGGATGATTTAAGTTAAGGAAAGCTGGCTAGTAATAAGTCAAGCTAAGGCTAGGCATCCATAAGAAAGAATAAGATTCTATGTGGTTTATTTGGGAGCTGGGTTGTAGGCCCCTAAAAGAGCCAAAGAGCCAAAAGAATAAACAAACAGCAACATTTTTTTTAGTTCAGGAACATTCTATTCCCTGGAGACATTTTCCTAATCCATAACCCGCAAGACTACTC
The DNA here is from genome assembly GCA_902168405.1 of Peromyscus aztecus. Taxonomy (NCBI): domain Eukaryota; kingdom Metazoa; phylum Chordata; class Mammalia; order Rodentia; family Cricetidae; genus Peromyscus; species Peromyscus aztecus. Next base: position 33,881 of record CABHPQ010170203.1, read on the forward strand.
TTACCTTCTCAGGCATTTCCTGTATTTTCCTTCTCAACCACCAGGTTGGCAACAAAGTTCAAATGCCACACATGTAGGCTAAGAGCATCTTGGGTCTTCCGTGGAAGAAAATGAAAATATGGAAAAAGCTAAGCAGCACAATAACAAGACTAGAAAATATAAAACATGTACAAATAGATACTGCCAGGGTCTGACAATGTATGAACATTAGGTAGAAAGAAAGAGTTCAATGGCATGGAAGCATAATCTAAAAGTATAGGAGTGACCACCAGATAGACAGCACTAACAAATTTCAAATCTGATTGTCTTTTTATTACCTGATCAAAAATTGCTATGTTACTGTAAATATTAAAATATGAAAAATATGAAGAGATGGATTAGTGGACTCATGATGGATGAGTTTGCTGTGAAAACAGGTGGACTGGAGATCAATCATAAGATCCCACTTGAAGTTGGGTATAGTAGTGTATGTCTGTGGTTCCAGTGCATTGATTTCAAGAAAGAAGGAGCAATAGAAGAACACCCCCCCCCAAATTTTAGGAGCCAACTATTCTACCATCCAGAAAGGCAAATAATGAGACAGTTTGTCTCAAAGAACATAGAAGGCAAAGGCAGCCATCTGAGTTGTCCTGTGACCTCCACACTTGCAAGCTTGCATGCATATGCCTACACTCAAACACATGAACACAAACATACAAATGCAAAAGAGAAATGTAAGACAACTTTCTGGTTGAAAATCAATTTGAATTTTTCTATTATCTTTATTTTTGTTTTTATCTTTGAGAAAATCAAAACAATAAGAAATAATTCTGTTAATTTGAGGACAGAGGTATGTATAAACAGAATGGAACAATTAATAAACTAAAATGAAAAAGGTTAGCAAGTATCTGAGGGGTAAATGGAATGGCAATTTAAAAATGAGGTTTATGTACAAAACTTGATATAATTTAAAAGTTAATTTCTCAAGATATAAATATTAACTGTCACAGGAGAGGAATCAAAAACATAATGACCCAGACTCAAATTTTAGTAAATTTACATGAATGATTTTTGTAGCTAATAAATTTTTTTTTAAAGTAGAGTAGAAATTTCATAGTTTTTAAGCTCCTGACTTATAAGGTTAATTTTAAGGATCATGTTACAAATATCAAATGTTTATTGCTTTAAAAGAGGCAGAATAAACTTCTGCCTCCTAGCTTTTGTTTGCACAAAAGACATCCTTTTGAAGCCCAAAGGTTTTAAAAGAATGCCACATAGCATCTTTCCGACTAGCCATGTATTCACACCCTAACACTTGCTTTATATTATATACAAAACAAAAGCCCCATCTAATGACTTACAAACTGTCTCTTGGGGGTGACAACTCTTATTTTCTTCCCCTAATTATTCTCCAGTATCTCAACATGAGTCTTCAGGGCCCAAACACCTGAGTGTGATTTGTTTTTGAGGTTGTGATCTACTAATGGCTGACTGATTGTATAGGGTGTGGAAAGCCAGTACACTTTAATGCCAGCTAAAGTTAATAAAGTTAATTGTTAGAGTAGAATACAGATAAGAGAGTAATTTAAGCTTATGAACCATGGGACTAAAATTATTTATGAAGGCTATCTTACCAGCAGATGCTAGGAAATAAAGAGAAAGGCAGCTCTGAGAGGGGTAAGTCCTGAGATGAAACATTGCTGACTGGGGCACAGTGGTGAAGCTACTAGTTTATTTCTATTGTTATTTAACGCTCCATTATTTACAATACATAAATGACAGCTCAGATTCTTCTGTACTATTCCACTGAGACATGAACTATGCATTTGAAAATGACTGAGGTTGGAATTTATGTTTTAAGCATATGGCTGTATTTATGGAGTTCCCCTGTATTCATTTAAAGTCTCTCTTTCTCAATTGACTTTCAGTTTTGGATGACAGAGAGTTTCATACACCAGAATTAAGCCCTTGGAGCAATAGCACTTACTGGCAGGAAATAAAATCCAAATTTTGTCTTATTACTAGTGCTTTTATTACTGTATGTGTGTGTGACTCCCAAACAAATGTTGATCAGCACATGGAATTCTCAAATATTTGAGCAAATGGTAGATTTAAATCATGAGAGAAATCAGTGGCTGGAAATGTGCCTTCACTCTGAACATTAATAATCAAGCCCTAGGGTCATACTTTCTAAGCTGATTCCTACCACAGTTGAAGAATTAATACACTGGACAGCTAGTGATTGGTTCTGCTCTCAGACTAACACAAATAAGATGGCTACTGGCCAGCCCATTTGGTTTTTCTTACTCATTCTTCCAAGCAGAGGAAATGGATAGATGCTCTCAATCACCTCTTGTTTTCCTAAGGTATCGGGGTTCCGACCTTTTATATATGTTCCTAGAATTTATCTAGTTAAAGCGAAGGAGGTTTAGAAAGATTTAGTTCCTAGAAAGAAAAAACTGTGATTGAATACTAATAGAATCCAAATATAAGTTAGTGTGTAGAGAAGTATTATTTCCATATTAAGAATGTTTACTTATGTTATAGGAGAGATGGCTTGGAAATTAAGAGTGTTTACTATTCTATCAGAAGACCAGAGTTTGGATTCTAATACCCATAAAAGGCAGGTTACAAACAACTGGGACTTCATCTTCATGGGATCCAATGACCCCTATCTGACCTCTGTAGGCACCTATGTATGATACTTGTATATATATATATATATATATATATTTACATAAATAAGATAAGGTAAATAAAAAAGAATAAGTATTGAACACTCATGGCCCACACAGATTGACAATGGAAAGATTTGACCAACTACTGAGAATAACTTGAAAATAAATATAATACACAGAAAACTAAACATAAAAATATTGGACTTTGAATAAGAAAAGACAGTGGTCTCTGAGAGCTGGGAAGCAAATGAGATAAACCCCATAGTTTTCATAGATAAAACTCCCAGGAGGAGTTTCCAGAGCATGGCAAGGAACAGAAGAATCTTGGCAAAATTAAAGTGTCTTTCTCAGTGGAGGCAATTAAGCTGGAAGTCTGGAAAAAAGAAAGCTGTTGGGATTCTCAAGCTCAGTACCAGAAAAGAGAGCACTGCACAGAGGGAACTCTCAATATATACAAAATGTCTCTTTACAATATTCATTTGAAGATGGATCAGTGCAAATAAGTGAAAGGTAAAAAATAATTCAAATGAGGGAGTGAGAGAGATGTCTCAGTAAATTGTTGGCTGTGTGAGTGTGAAGATCTGAATTAGGATTTCTATGCCAGGATAAAACCAGGATAAATAAGCATGCTTCTATAATCCCAGTTTGGGGGAGGTAAAGACAGAAGGGTCCCTGGAGCTTGTGGGAAAGGTATGCTATTGAAATTAGTGATTCCAGGTAAAGTGAGAGACCTTGTTTGCTATAAAAAAAGAAAAAGAAAGCAAAAAGCTAGAGATGGTTCAGAAAGATACCTGATGACAACCTTTGGCTTGCACATATGCATGCATAAGCACACATTCATATGTGCACATATGAACATATGTACAAATGTATATCACACACACACACACACACACACACACACACACACACAAACACTCCCATGCACACAATGATTATAAGAGAGAGTGAATTTGAATAAAGCATATTCCACAAAGCTGGAGTAAAATGTCCATGACTCAGTCAGGAAGAGGATCTTGTTTCAGCATGGACAGAAAAATTTAAAAACAAATCTGAAAGAACTAAACAAATTCAACATGACTGACTGTGAATTATAAGAAATGTACAAGGTGTATAGGAATAAAAAATCACTCAGCATTCAATGAAAATCTAACAATGTTTGTTTTCCAATCAAATGTGCAAAAAAATAAATAAATGAAAAATGAAAACCTGTATGGGTTTGTTCCAGGTCCTCTGCATACATGCTGTAGTTATTTAGCTTGGGGTTTTTGTAGGACTCCAGTGGGAAGGTGCCTCTGACTCTTCGGCCTGCTCTTGGGAATTCTTTCCTTCTACTGGGTTGCCTTGTCCAGCCTTGATATGAAGGTTTGTGCCTAGTCTTATTGCATCTTGTTATGCCATGCTTGGTTGATATCCTTGGGAAGTTTGCTCTTTTCTGAAGGGAAACTGAGGAGCAGTGGATCCGGGGGAGAGGGGAGGGGAGAGAGGACACTGGGAGCAGTGGAGGGAATGGAAACCATTCAGGACATAATGTATGAGAAAATAATAAATAAAAAGTAAAAATGAAAACCAAACTGAACTGGTGTAAATGTTAGAACTTGCACGGAAAACCTTGCAATATTATTAAAGTTGTGCACCACATGCTCAGGAAAGCAGAAGTAAAGCTGAGAACGCCAAACAGGGATGTGGAAGACAGAAACATTTGAAGGAGCTTATGGGGTGAAATTTTCTTTACGTTAAGAAGAAAATGCATTTTAAATAATATTTTTATTCTTTAAAAGTTTTATATTTTTATATAATGCCTATTGACCATATCCATCCACCATTTCATTTCTCCAACTCCCCTTATTACCTCCCCACATTATCTCACTCTAATTATATCACCTCTTTTTTATTGTTATTAATAACACTATGAGTCAATTAGTGCTGCCAATGTGCACATGGGTATGTGGTTATTCTCTGGGTCATAAACAACCTACCAATGGCTATGTCCTCAAAGCAGAGTGACTGTGTCTCTCTCATTATTTATCATCTGCCAATAGTTCCTTTAGTAGACATGGAGTCTTGGGGGATCCTCTTCCATTTCTGTTTGAATTTTAACTGACTTGGTCTTGTGAAAATCTTGTGCAATTAACCTCAACTATTGGGAGTTTATTGGTCGCAGCTGCAAGATCCTTCCCAGAAATCAGTATTTCACAGCTCTCTTCCCAATCTACCAGGTCTTATATTCTTCTTGTCTCCTCTTCCATGAAGTTCCTAGAGCCTAGGAGTATATTATTGATTATTAACATTGAATATAATATTAAAGAAGATATAAAATAAAGAAAAAAGGGATTTATGGTGAAAGAATTTTAAAATATTGGTAATAAAAGCTATTTAAAATTAATCAAAAATACTTTTTTTTAAAGATCTGGGAAGAGTTCAACAGTATTTTGCTCCTCCACAGTATTTTGAGTGCAGTTCTCAAAATCCATATTGTTCCTCTCACAACTATCTGCAACTCCAGTTTTCATTTCCTGGCATCTGTGGGTACCCATCCCCAGCATACACAGTACATATCCAAGCACATATTAATAAAAAAATGAAACATAAAAAAAACCTTAAAAATACTCAAAACAGCAATGAGATGTCATTCACCTGTAGAATTAGAAAAGTTGATCTCATGGAAGTTGGGAGGTAGGAGATGAATAAGAGAAGACAAGGTCAACAGGTCACAGGAAGGAATGGAAAGTCTGATCAATGAATACCAAGATATTTAAATAGAACAAATAGTGGTGTGTGATTGAAGATCAAGGTGAACATAAACAGCGATTATACACAGTACATCTTAGAAAGTTTCAAGAAAGTATTCTGAAACCTTGATTAACAAAAAAAAAATCAATGTTCAAGGAGATAAATGGGGTTCACCTGATTTGGACAGTGTTCAGTATGTAGATTTGTCAAACATCATGTCAAAGCTTTGATACATACAGTTTCAATGTTTCTATGAATCAATTAAAAACTAACTTTAAAATACAAAATAAAAGGTCATTTATAACCACACACCACTAGTGAGCTTAAAAAATTTTAAAGCAGCCAAATATATGAAACCATAGAAAAATATTTGGTTTTGCCAAATTCAGGCTTCTTCAATTCTCTCCATGGAAATGGGGACTTTGGAACAGACACATTAAAGTTGATGCACTGGCTAATGCTATTTCTGGGAGTGATAAATTATTCTTTATCTCTGACTCATGAGTCTTATGTTTTCAAATAGAATCCATGAAAACATTTGGGCAAACATTTTAGTTTGCAAATTGGGTAAAACCACAGACCCTCCATAGTTCTTTGGAGGTAATTTTGGCAACAGGGCTGGAGCACCAAGAGAGACAGCTTCTGGAAAAAGAATGACGACAGCCGATTTATGTTTCCTGACTCAAAATAATGTGAAGACATCCTAAAACTACAAAACATCAATGGATTCCCTGGAAAGAGAGAATAGAAACTACAAACGGGTGAAAAAAATACTTGTAGATCGCCTATGCTAAGTGCTTTGTATCTATCTGGGTAAAGAACTCTCAGTACTATAAAAATCAAAAATTAAAGTTACAAGTGAAAATCATTTCATACTTATTATTAATAGGTTATTTGAATTTAAAAAGCGTTGGTGAGCTTGTAGGTCAATGGCACTGTCACAAACTGATAATGCAAAATGATACAAACTAAAAGATGATTTATTAGTTTCTTGATAAACCAATCATACACCCACTGTAGGACTCAATTCTCCCACTCCTAAGTATTAATGAAAGAGACACAAAGCATTTATCCATAAACTGTCATGCACACAGTGTTAAAAATAAATTTTATAACATAATAGTCAAATGATGCAAACAATCCCAGTGTTACAATCAGGAGAATGGACAGACTAGGAGGTACTACTCAAAGAGTAAAGCCAAACACTTGGATGCATCCATTGTGAAAAACCAAGATCTGAATTATATTAAGTTAAAGAAGTCATACTGCAAAATTTTATTATTCCAATTACATAACATTCTAGTATATGCAAACCAAATTGCATTGATAGTTTTATTGTCCTTGGTGGAACAGATATTGAGAAACAAGAGGGATGATTTTTAAAAAAGCAGTTTTCAGTGGTGAAGGATATGTTTACTACCTTGATTGTTTATAGTAATAGATTCATGGATGCATATATATCATAGAATTTATCTAGTTGCATGCCTTAATGTAAAATACATTTAACATAAGTGATTTCTCAATGCTAACAAATATAAATTGAACATGTTTATATTTCCTTTGCTTACTATTTTTATTTATTTTCCATTACTTTTTCTTAATAATTAATTAAAAAGCAGGACTTTAAAAACATTAAGAACAACAACATCTATGGGATTTTTTGTGAGACATAATCTAAGAAATTTATATGCTTTATTTTATTTTATCTTCATAATTACTATATTTAAGCCATTTTACAAAACCATATCTGATGTTTATAGTTTAACCATCCTAACGGTTTTCTAGTTTAAAACCAGTAATTTGATCTAGTGTTTTATTTCTTTTCAAAATAACAATTTTATATTTAGGTACACATACACACACATACACACCTGGAGAGAGAGAGAGAGAGAGAGAGAGAGAGAGAGAGAGA
>CABHPQ010170203.1:42678-52681 GCA_902168405.1 Peromyscus aztecus
TTTTGCTTTTAAAAGGATTTTTAGCAGCAAATGGGCCTAAATCAAAACATAATTGTCAGATAACAAAGTAATGCATAGATTTGTTATAACCTGTTAAAATGTTAAAGGTAACTGTTGTTTTGGGGGAAAAAAAGCAATAATTTTGAGACTATGTGTATTATTTTTCTTGACATCCATCCACACTTTCCTTGTAATTTCTCCCTTATTATTTGGGTCATTATTAGTGTTTATTATCCCTTATTATTAGGATGCCTGTCAGGACAGTTGCTCCATCAAAATAGAGTAAAAGGCCCTTGCCTAAAAAATGTTCAATGGTCTCAGAACTAATAGACAATATCTAAAGAAACAGAAGTCTTCCTTATGGTCTAGGTCATCTGGGATTGCCAGTGACGAGGAAAGGATTCACAACTGTTTCAATTGGAAAACTTCCTTATGAACTTAGCTTTAAATTATTTCTTGATGTATCTAAGACATCCACACCATCATGAATTTTTCAAAGTGATAGCAATTATAATCTGCAAGATATGAAATGCCTGATTAACACTTATATACTTAATAACAACAAAATCTAGTATATTCTGTTTGTTACTTTTTTGGTTTTTTGAGACAGGGTATCCCTGTGTAGCTTTGCGCCTTTTCCTGGAACTCACTTGGTAGCCCAGGGTAGCCTCGAACTCACCTCACAGAGATCTACCTGGCTCTGCCTCCCGAGTGCTGGGATTAAAGGTGTGCACCACCACTCCCCAGTTAAGGGAACTGGCTACTCTTCCAAAGGACCGGGGTTCAATTCCCAGCACCCACATGGCAGCTCACAGCTGTCTATAACTCCGGATCCAGGAGATCTGGCACCCTCACAGACCTACATGTAAGCAAAACACCAATGTTTGTTACATTTTTAATGTCTTGTGCAAAAATTGGCCTTATGAAGTATTTTGTTTTCTATCACTAATTTCAAAGACTGGGAAATCTGAATGAGAAACCAGTAGAATTGTATTTCCTTTATAGTGTTATTAACCTGTTGTGTTATTCTAATGGGTGTCAATATTAACTGTGAGTTAAGGGAGAGATTTAAAATTTCCTGTGTGAGTGTATTCTAAAATGTGCATGGCCAACAGTAAATTTCAGAAGTTTGAGTTAACTACATTTCAGGAAGATAGGATGTTTCAGAGCACATCTTGATAATGACACTGACATCTGGAAAATATGTAACTACTAATGTTAAGTGAAAAGGGGACATTTCAGACCAAATGTACAGGAAAAAGATGGGAGGTTATAGTACAAGCTTAGTCCATTTAGGACTCTACAAAAAATTGAGAGTAAAGAGTTCATTACTATCTAATGTTTTATCAAGGCTGTGCTCGAGGTAAGTTCTGATCACACACATTTTATAAAAGATTTGATTCTACAATGTTAGAGGCTCTTGTGCTGCAAGTGGTATGGATAGATTAACAAATAGACATTGTTACTGTATCCAACATGCATACAGTATGTAAGTGTACACTTGTGAAAATAATAATTACTATTATAATGAGATATGGGGTAGTAAACAATTACAATATGAAATTACACTTAAAATTCAACAAAATAATAAATTATGTATACATATTGATTCAATTAGGTATAATCTGCCCACAAAGAAGAAAATATTTTAAGTTAATGGTGGTATTTGAAGGGGCAAAGAATTGGGATTGGGGGTAATCTTCATATTATAATTTTCTGTATTTTTCATGTATAGAACAATAAAACTGTAAGGGTCTGAGAATTGCTGAAGAAAGACTCCAGACTCAAACACTATGCAAACATAAAGAGCGTTTAATCTGCAGAAACAGCCAGCATGCAGGGGTTGATCAGCCACACAAAATGGCAATGACACCTGGGACAAAGGCCACTTTCATGGGAACTTGGGGAATTTTAAACGTGGTGAGCTAATCTTTGTTATAATTGGTCAGTTAAGGATCTGTTACATGTGGTGCATATTGATTGGACGGAGTTAGTAACAGTTGCACCCATTGCAGACTTTTTACTCATGTATCGTTAGTAACAGCTGTATCCTGTAACTTTAGGTCTCCCTAGCCTTATAAGGCCAGGTTTGAAATTGTTTAGATGATTGGCTAAATTTGACTGGGGGGACTTCCTGGACTCAGGCTTGGGTCATTTTTCTATAGTGGAGTTACTCTGTGTGTAAGATGGAGTCACATTCCAGCCCCTTCAAAACTAAGACTATTTTATCATGGGAAGGGCATTTATTGTCAAGAGAAACATCCATATCAATCATATAAGTGTACTTTTAAGTTTACTATGACAAAACATGCAGGAGTGAATGTAACTAAGTTCATTCAAATAAGCACTATTAAGTTGGTTTTATGAACTTGCATGGGAAATGCAGTTACTATGGAATAGAGATTCATAGCCATTGAATGATGGAGGCACATAGAGCCCTTGGCTCACTGAGGGAGTAACATAAAATTGTACCTATTATTTTGCAACTATAATCTCCAATCAATACTAATATGTTTAGTTACCCAGAAGCAGGAGAGAATATCGTTAAAGGCAGCTGTGTGGTTGAATGCTATGATTGAATTAACAGTCATTAGAAGTCTGCAGACCAATGAGAGTCAGTGATTCTGTACCTTTGATTTCTCTGTTCTCCTTCAGGACACTGAAATACTGAAGGAGCAACTTGAGAAGAGTGTTTTTGTAAGTCAACAGAGAGTTACCTGCCTCTGGCTCAACAGTAGGAACAGGAAGGTGGAGAAGAAGAAAAAGGAAAAAAAAGCCTTGTTATGTTTTCTTTATTAAAAAAATTAACTAAAAATGTTTCAAACATAGTACAAAATTTTTTTTAAATATTGAACCATTTTAGAATATACAGCTAACATTCAGCCCAGTTACCCCAAACTCCTTAGTATATAATACCTAGCAATGCAAACCTTCTCAGGAACTACAAGCACACATAAAATCAGGAGATTAACACGGGTAAGCTGCTACCGCCTCCCCAGAATTCATTTATTTTTAAGAACTAAACAATTAATGAAGTAAAAAGGTCTCATTCTGATCCATGGTTTTCATTTAGCTGTTACTATTTGAGCTTCTTTCAACTGAGGATAACCCCTTGGTCACCACCTATCTGTCACTGCCTTAACGGTTTTGATGATAAAGGACTAAACATTGGGTAAGATGTTGCTCAGTTTGGATTTGTCTCACAAGGCCCCATTCAAGGTGTGAAGTTTGAATGTGATCACCATAGAAATGGTCTCATATTTATAGGAGCATCTGCTCAGATGGTAATTTTAATTTGCTTCTTTGTTAGTCAAAAATATCAGCTTATCAAATGGCTAATATGATAGGTTAGCATGCTCTAATACTATTTTTTACTTTAATTTTTTCATAATTTATGAGAATTTTATGAAATGATAAATGAACCATTAGTGTATTGTTTTCCTTGTCATTACTTATTGCTCTGATGATAATGAGTTCAGATGAAATGTCCTAAGTGTATCTTTCTGCCCTTATATTCTACTCTGAAGTGAATGACTATTTGCCATTTCTTCGTTTTCTTTATTATATAAGGATGTGGTTATACCTTTCCATTATGTATTACATATTCTCTATGACATTCATTATTTTAATGCTCAGAATATTCCAGATTTGTCTCATAGAGGTAATTTAAGGTTTCATTTTGAGGTCTTTTGATCATCATTCTTTATCACATCTTTACCTTCTGACTACACAATTTAAAAAGCTATCTTATACATGCCCTGCTCTATTCCTGAAACTCCAGACTGAATAGGTCTTTAGATAGAAATTGCTGTTTAGAGATGAGCAAGGATAACACCAATGGACATGCCAACATGTACAGGGAAAAGCCCAGGAGGCCTCAACCCTACACAAAGTACCATAGGCAACCAAGGAAAGCAGGGAGCAGGTGAGGTAGTCCTCCCTAAGGAAGAGCACACCAATTGGTTTTCTAGTGATGAATGGTCAGCCCTGAAAGAATAAAATACAAGAAAGAATAAATACAGGTAATGTTATGTTATACAGACTGAACAGGCTATATTAAGAAATGTATATGTATATACACACTGAAAATCTCAGAAGAAAGCAAGTCGATGGTCAAAATAACAAACCTACTATCTTCCAAACAGCCAGCAATACACAGACATGCTTCCAGCAGAGCAGGCTTAGAAACATAATGAGGCAGTGGACAAAGGAGGTAAGGTCGATGTAAATGTGCAGCACTTCCTGTTTCCTTCAACAACTGGACAAGGCAGTAGAAAAGCATACCTCAAAATTATGTCATTAATGGTTGCTAACAGGTCAACTTCACTATAGACCAGCTTATTCTAAATGTATTATTTTTAAAATTGGATAGGTCAACCTTTCTCAACAGTGAGTCATGGGTAAGGCTAAATTTAGCAAACCCAGGCCACTGAACACCTGCTTTCATAATGGCTCTCTTCCATGATTGTAGGGAAGGACTGTGTTCTTGTTCTTAACTTCAACTATACCCATTTTGTTTCTTTTAAATGTTTTCAGTAACACTGACAATGCTTTGAAAAGAAAATCCTGTCCATGTTGAACATGTCAACCAAAGAGATGGGAGCGCTCCAGAATGAGTCTTATTGTGAAAATTCTGGAATTGGCCTTTCTTTCTTTGTGTGCAATTGTAACATCATACGCCTTGACACATCCCACTTTTGTCCCATCTGACCTTTTAGATAATAGCACAGGTGTTCATTTCCTTGAGTAACCACCAAATAACTGTTCAAATACTACTAACAGTTCTGAACTTGTCATGACACTACTTTAACTTCTTCATAGGCAGGGTTAGATAATAGAAATAGTTCTTGGAAATATATATTTCATATACACACATATCACATATACACATACACACACACACACACACACACACACACACACACACACACACGGATCAACGTAAATACACAAGAGTTAAAGTGTGTCAATTTCCTTTGGCAGAATCCAATGCAAGTAAAATATGATTATATTATAAAAGTTCATCTAGGAAAAAATTCATTTCATTTAAAGAATGTTATAATGTGTTTAACCTTCTGAAAATAATTTGATAGATTCTTCAATCTTACTGTGACCTAAACAGAACTTTTTAATTTGAAAATTGATTTTTTGAAATAAGATTGCAGAAATTCATTTAGGTGTGAGTTATTTAATTTTGAAAGTATTATAATGTAACAAAAGAAAACAGCAAGACACTCAAATTGCTTGGACTTTTCAGATCATGGAAATAGCCTGAAAATTTTGTCTTGGATCTTATATAAAACTATTTCTACTTCATGAAACAAAAATAGAAGGAATAAAAAAATGAATATATTAAAAGAACAAAAATCTAGCTTGTTGATTCTGTTATAGCAAACTTGCACATCATTATCTATTATATCAGGGTATACTCATCAAATTATGTATATATATTAAGAATATCAAAATTTTCTTATACTATTTATATTGAAGAAACATTTTTAAGACAGCAGTTTTATGGTTATCATAACATTTAACTGCTTTCAAAGACTATTTTACTAGAAGATAACAGAACACAGTTAAATCCTGAATGGTTAAGTCATATTTTAAAATTAAAATTTTATATCAAAACTAAAAATACAGAAATATTTTATTATTAAATAAAAGTTTAAGAAAGACAGAAGGAGGCTGGGTGTTGGTTGCCCACACCTTTAATCCCAGCACTCTGAAGGCAGAGGCAGGTAGATCTCTGTGAATGAAAGGCCAGCCTGGTCTACAGAGTGAGTTCTAAGACAATCACAGCTGTTATATAGAGAAACCCTGTCTTGAAAAGAAAGAAAGAAAAAAAAAGACAGGAGAGTAAATTTCTAGTTCTTAGATTTCTACGTACTCACCAGACAAAATCAATCCTGCTTTATTCAAGCTTTGAAACGTAATCATTTTCTAGATCCAATGTTTGGCTTGATTCCCTTATTGGGTTGACAGGTGATCATTGACAATTTCCACAGAAAATGGGAAGTAAATGTTAATAACTAGGATTTAATCAATCTATGAAGACACCAAGATGCTATTAAGTAATTAAGAGTCAGAAATAGTATCCAGAGCTGGGTTTCTCTGACTCATAAAGTTTTGTCTTTCTATCAATCTTTGGCTGTCAACATTTCAAACACGTCAACATATAGATCTCTGTATAATCATTTCACATCTCTGAATCCCAACCAAAGATGTGGTAGAGATTATAACACTGATATCAGTATTAAGGTCCCTGGAGCTGAAGATGGAATCTTCCAGTCTACAAACAACACAGCCTTGAAGCAAATTCTTTTACTGTCTACCAGTAGGTCTCCTTAGTCTCAAAAAAAAAAAACCAAAAAACAAAAAAAGGAACATATAACCTTAAAATGCTCTCATCGGTAATGATGAACAATGATAATTCCAATAAAGTGACAGATAGCCCAGTGCTTCACTGCCCTAACTTTTCTTAAGAGGGCCTTTTACATTTTGGCAGGCAATGACATTTATACTCACTTTCATTTCATTTTTTCCCTGTAATCAAAAATGGGTTTCTGATTAATATTTTCTAAACTGAAGTTTTCCAGCATATTCTACTGAGAGTGATTTCCATGGCTTATCAGACTTAACTGTATCAAACATTCTTCCCCTACTGTTGCATCACCAGACTCTTCTTCACAGTGGATAATCTTACTTCCTATGTCTTTGGGTAGATAATAAAAACTATTAATGTACATATACTAGCTTCTAGAAAACTCTATCATCTACTAATTCTGTTAGCTATTTTGTTTGGGAACAGTTGACTATTTGTTCGAGTTCAGACTGACTTGAGTAATCTTTTTTTCAAAGACCAATCTCCACTTAGCTAAGCCATAATGGAATCTACTTTTTTGTGCAACTTCTCCACATGACTACTTTATTTGAAATTGCCTGTGTGCATCTTAAAGACACACACACACACACACACACACACACACACACACACACACACTCACACCTTAAAAATAACTACCTCAGGGCCATTGAGATGGCTCAGCAGGTGAAGGTGCTTGATACAATTCTTAACAATCTGACTTCAATCCTTGGGACCCATGAGATGGAGGGAGGAAATTGACTTCTTCAAGGCATCCTCTGGTCTCCACACATGCTCCATGGCTGATTCACCACCAAAAACACATGCATAAATGAAATTTAAAAATAGCTCCCCACCCCTTCTACATGATGTCCAGCATTGGGCTTTGACATTCTTGAGGACATGGAGTTTCTAGGACCTTTGACACCAGAGATCTGAGGAGACTTAATAGAAACAAAAGGAAAATGGTTTTCTTTTTATACAGTGACTGCTATAAAATGTTCAGATTACTGAAGGCTAAAAATTTATAGCACTGATAAGTGTTTATAAGTACAATGGAAAATCATAATTTCAATGAAATTCTTCTTGTCCCTAAGCATAAGTAACTTTCTTGATTGACTCACTGGTGCTACGAGAATCTCTAATATTGAATTTTGATCGAATATCTCAGGAATATATGTTAAAAATTATTCTAAGATAAACCTTTTTGTATACAGAAAATTATACTACAATAACCAAAAAAACTAAAAAGATACACATTATTTGTCAATCAATTCTGAGGACGATTTCATCAGTACTACTCCATTTAGATACCAACCTTTCCTGTGATGTTGTATATTTTATTCATATTTTGATAACTGATATTTAAATATGAATTTACATTAAGTTATCTTTGAAACAATAATATCAAACACACTAAAAACTGAAATTATAAAATCAAAAAAGTTACTAAGTTTGCCTGCCCTTGAATCCTAACTAAAAATAATAGAAGAAAACAAATGAGAATAATAAGCTCATTCATGTATTTTCTTCTTTAAATAGTTAAATTTGTGTCGGCATTTGTAGAGCCAGCAGAGTTGAGGAAGCTGTTTTGTACTCTAACTTCTACCATAGGACCATTTATGTATAAATGAGCTCAACTTCCTCAAACCTCTCATCCCTCATCCAGCGGTGAGGCGTCTGGACCAGATGTTTTCTAAAATACACTACGCACTAATGATTTGAATTGCACTCTCTGTGCAACTGTTAACAAATAATTACTGAAGTAGTGAATAGGTGCATGTTGCTGGGCATCATGGCACAGGATTATACCCTAGCACTCTTGAAGCTGAGACAAAAAGATTGCAAGTTTGAGGCCAGTCTGAGGTACATACTGACATCTGCCCTCAAAAACTGAAAAGCAAAGGGAAGACATAAGGCAAAAAAGAAAGAAACATCACCTTTTATCTTATAGGGCACTGCTGCTTGAGTGACTGACATTATTTACATGTAACAAGTTCAACAGAATCATTAGATGTGCAGTTAATATATCACAGGAGAGGATTTGATTTTAATAAAATGGAGTTTTTTGACGTATGGAGGAAATTCCATAGTCACTGGGATTCTTACCATAGGATGGTGTACAATGTATGATGGTATGCTGCTTTATTGCAGATTCCTAAGTGATAAATTACGTTGAATTACTCATAAGAATGTCAGAAGTCTAGGCTACAGTAGTTTGTTTTTAGAAAATCAATGAAGTAAAAGTGTTTAGTTAAGGCCTTAGCCACATTCTCTAGTTTCCTTATTCTACTGACTTATTTCCATTTTCAAAACAAGGAGTAAGGGCCACAAGAAAACAAAATGATTTAGTGGGTAAAGGCACTTGATGCCAAGCCTGAAGACCTGGGTTCAAATGTCAGGACTCGTGGTAGAAGGAGAGAAATGGCTTCACTAAGTTGTCCTCTGCCTTTCACACAAGCACCATGGCATATTCAAGGGCACACATACACATACAAATAAATTTTTGAAAACTAAAATGGAAGAGATAAAAAAGAAATGAATTATGCTTAAAAAGAGTCCTTTGATATTATAATGAATGACCCAATCTTTCTCTGGAAACCCATACAATTTTGGGGTAATCAATGATCATTTTATGCTGGCTTCTTTCTCATGGTTTATCATCAACTATACCTTGTAGAACCAGAGTTTCTATGAGAAAGAATGAGGAGTATTCATCTTGATATATTGTAATTATTAATAAAAGAATTGATAGTTATGTATCTCACATAGAGGCATTTAGGGATAACACAAGTACACAAAGGAATTTTTGGCCAAGCACTAAATTTTTAAGTGAAAGCACCTATATTCATAATTTCTTGTTCATATGGTGGGGACTTCCAGGAGCTATTACTGACTTACCAGAAAAATCTATCTCAAATTCAGTTTTGATGGAACATCCTTAGAAATTTTTCAGTTTCATGGAATTTTTATATAGAAACTAATGTGTTTTTTTTATTGCAACCAATATATATTGAGCAGAGAGCACATATTATATGCTGGATCCTATGTTAAGAGACAGGTACTGAACACCTTCACAGATTTGAAGGTCAGTTATCCACATAGATAATGACAGTCTCCTGAAGAAAAACAAGTATCTGCCTCTCTGACCCTCTTGCGGTTCCAGAGAAAATTGGTAGACAAATGACATATGAAAAATTGCATTCTGGATTCCTCATGATCATAGTAATCGCCTTCAGAAAACACCACTTCTCAGGACTGAAAAGAGAAAATAAGGAAAATAAAGACAATTTTGTGCAAATTTTGAAGGACAGGTGTAGATGGCTGAAGAAACAAGAGATGGGGTCTTCCAGTGAAATATTGTTTAAACAATGAAGGTGGCACAAGTGTGCTAAAGACAGGCGTGGTCTGAGACACTTTTTGGGTGAGGAGAACAAATGTTGAGAAACAAGTTAGAGGTTCAGGACTGTGGGATGTTTATCATTCTCACCCCCCTTTTAAACCTTGTGTTAAGTGAAGAGTTCCCCACAGAGACAATTTATAAAGCTGGATACACTCACATAAACTACAGCTCAGTTAAACCAATGACTTTTCTCAAGGACTTGCACTAATATTACCCTGCTTTTTATACTTCATATACTG
>CABHPQ010170204.1:5093-48307 GCA_902168405.1 Peromyscus aztecus
GAAGGAAGGAAGGAAGGAAGGAAGGAAGGAAGGAAGGAAGGAAGGAAGGAAGGAAGGAAGGAAGGAAGGAAGGAAGAACCGTGGCTCCATGGCTCTAGAAGCCCACAGCAGAGCAATGACTATCCTGGAAGACAGATGAGAACATGCAGTGGAAAAGTGACTTACGCAGTTTCTCAATGTTGGGCATGACTTTGCTGCCTTTCTTCATGTACGATGCACGGAACCCATCCACAGAGAAGATGATGAGCGGAGGGCGGACAAACCTTAAACAATAACACAGGAAATCTCAGGGAAACTACTGCTGCACACATTCCACAGTGGGACCCATCAATACCAGAGAGACCCAAGAAGAGAGGAATGTGGGCAAGCCTGGGCTCCCAACCACACAACATTTAAGGCAACTGAATTCAGAGATTAATTGGCAAAGTCACCATGGCCAGGAGAAAGTTGACTCTACTGTTGTAAGCAAGGACTTTATACAACAGTTAAATATCTATATGTATTATGTATTATATATTTATTATGTATTGTCTCCCAGTTGTAACCTGGAAAGTTCTTATCCATTCTTTAAAACTCAGCTCAAAGTTTCCTTTTCTATGACATTAGTTGCCCATGCCTCCACATTCCTTCATGATATTAAGACACACCTCCTTTGCATTTATATATACATTATTGTGTATCTTATTATAGTCATCTGTTAACAGGCTTCCGCTCTAGAGTTCCACGTTGGCCCAGAACTTGCTATGTAGACTAGGCTGGCTTCAAGCTCACGATCTTCCTGCCCTAGCCTCAGTGAATTGCAGGCATGTGCCACCAATGTCTGATGTCAATAAATACTTATCAGATATATTAGTGAATTGCTGACTACATGAGTGATGTAAAATTAACAACAATAACACCTTTTCCACTAGACCTAGGCAGCATAAAAATTCCTTCAAGTTTATTGTAAAATTGTTTCCAAGATGATTTAAATTATGAAGGATTTTAAAAGTCTATCAGCCAAGGACTCACTAATCCAGGCCAAGAATGAATAA
The DNA here is from genome assembly GCA_902168405.1 of Peromyscus aztecus. Lineage (NCBI taxonomy): Eukaryota > Metazoa > Chordata > Mammalia > Rodentia > Cricetidae > Peromyscus > Peromyscus aztecus. The sequence continues at coordinate 6,128 of CABHPQ010170204.1, forward strand.
AATGGTACTGTATTATTCTAAGTGTGCCATTAGTCAGCCATAGCAGAGTTCTTTCTCACAATTTGAAGTTAACTGAGCAACTCTTAGCTTATGTCTATGACAAGCCATGTAACAAGTAAGACACTTTTAAGGGGGCCATATATAAAACAGTCAGAAATTGTTTCATCACATTCTACACATCCAAAGTGTTTAGATGTCCTCATTTTTCTTTCCTTTTATGCCTAGTTAAGATTTTTTTAAGGAAGGAAAAATAAAGATATCTAAACACTTAAATTCTGCATCCCAGGCTCTAATACATACATACATACATACATACATACATACATACACACACACATACATACATGTAGATATTTAAAGGCTATATAAATTATGAAAACACATTTGTTGAAAATGTATTTTATGCCAAGCATTGTAAAGACCCATGAAGTCTATAGTTTCCTGGAAGGCATAAGTGCCCAATTTTGGTCACACTTGAGCTGTTAGGTGTCACTCAGTTTGGCTGTCCCCCAGCAAGACAGCCCTTTGTCAGCATAGAGCATTTCTACCGAATCTGGTAGGGGTAACCTTCTTGGATGACAGCTTTTAGAAGTTCTAGAAATCTCCTTCCTTTCCCCTCCTTCACACACTCACAAAGGCAAGAACAGAACTCAAGGGAAAATACTGAGGGGGAGGCCCAGTAGGAGAGCAGGGAATCACTGGAGGAAACGCATCCGTCAGTGGTCAGCAGACACACGTCGGTGGACCACAGCAGACGCCAAGACTCCGGAAAGCACAGCAGTGATAGGAGAAAGATGCAGGAAAAAAGAACATCACAGCTTCAAGATACGACTGGCGACATGGCTCGGCAGCCGCCTGCTGATCTGAGTTGATCCCCGGAAGCCATGTAAAGACAGAAGGAGAGTATCAACTCCACAAAGTTGTTCTCTGAGCTCCACGTGCTTTGGCACGAGCACTTACATATACATCCTGCACACACACACACACACACACTAATAATACATAAATGTGTTTTGTTTTACTTTTTAAAGCTTCAAGATAGCTTGACTAGCCGCCCATTTATAAGAACTCATACAAGTTTATGTGTTGAAGTGGATGTCCATCTTAAAATGTTTGTAGATGTTTACCCATCTATTCTTCATGATGGTTTATCAAGGAATGTGGAATAATAGTTCATAATATCCATAAAGACAAAATAAAAGACACTCACCCTGCAGGGCATTCGGGAACTTTTATTTCTTCACAGTCATCATCTACCCAGTGTGACTCTCCTACAAGGAAAAATGGGGACATTTACTGCGAAGTCTATTTATAGACACCATCCAGAGGGGAGAAGCACAATGCCAGAATCTGTGTCCTGTTTGGTACTTGTTTCTGGGACACCATCTAAAAAGAAATTCTGAAATAAAGTCTAGTGTCTGCTCTGGCTTTTAAAGTACACCCATACATGGTGGGAAAGCTAAGATTTAATAACCTCAAGTGGTGTTTATTTCAGCTTTCAGAGCCTAAATGGTTTGTAGATTTAAAAAAAAAAAGTGGCGTCAGTGGACAAGATTTCATGTTTGTTTCCCTCCAAAAATAAACTGTTTGGTCATTAGATGGAACATTCTCTCCCTCCCCGGCCACTAAAGATTTCAAAGCCATAGAAAGCAAGACACAACTTCCCTTCAGATAGAGAAAAAGTTTATGTTGTTATAATAGTATACAAGGATAACATGGAAAATTGCAAGAGATTTTTTTCCCGATGAGAATGTGTATAGTACTGAATAAATGAAAAATCCAAGCTGTTTTTCATTCTTATTTTGCATCAAGATCTGAGAATGTAAGTCCTGCATGTGTAGAGGCCACAGGTCTATGTCAGATCTCTTTTTCTGTCAATGTCCATATGCGTTTCTGAGACAAGCTCTCTCAATGAACCTGAAGTTCATGGATTGGCTAGACTTGCTGGCCAATGAGCCCCCAGAATCTTGCTGTCTCCATCTACCACCTTGCCTAGCTTCTTACACGAATTCTAGGGACCTGCATTCAGGTCCTCATCCTTCCACTGAACCATCATTTCCTCAGCCCAGAGTTATTTAACTAGGCTTCTGCTCTGGTTTGCACCCCAGGAGTTCACGCGCTACAGTATCCATCTCCAGTGTGGCAATGCTGAAGCTGTAGAGCCTTTAAGAGGTGGAGCCCATGGAAAGAAACTAGGTTGTGGGAGGACCATTCTCACAAGAGATGAATGCATGTATCTTAGGACTTCATTAGTTCCCACAAGAATGAAACGTCTTCTGGTTGTTTGGCTTGAACTGGTTGAGGGGCACACAGGCAGGGGGGTTGGGATCCATCCCTGGTGCATGGGCAGGCTTTTGGGAATCTGGTGCCTGTGGTGTGACACCTTGTGCAGCCTTGGTGCAGTGGGAAGGGGCTTGGACCTGCCTAGGCTCAGTGTGCCGGGCTCTGATGACTCCCCATGGGAGACCTTGATTTGGGAGATGTGGGGATGTGGGGTGGCTTGGGAGAGAGGGCTGGAGGTGGAAGGAGGGAGGAGGTGGGTGTTGTGGGATGTTCTGTATGTTAAATGTGTTACTCTGGTTGGTTAATAAATAAAACACTGATTGGCCAGTAGCCAGACAAAAAGTATGAGCCAGAGAGACGCTGCCAGCTGCTGCCATGAGAAGATGTTAAGATACTAGTAAGCCACAAGCCACGTGGCAACTTATAGATTAATAAAAATGGGTTGATTTAAGATATAAGAACAGTTAGCAAGAAGCCTGCCATGTCCATACAGTTTATAAGTAATATAAGTCTCTGTGTGTTTACTTGGTTGGGTCTGAGTGGCTGTGGGACTGGTGGGTGAGAGAGATTTGTCCTGACTGCGGGTCAGGCAGAACCAAAAACACTCTAGCTACAGGTGGGATCTGTGAGTGGTATGTAGAGTGAGTAGAAAATTTCTTAATAAAGAAAAATGAAAAACAAACAAACAAAAAAAAGAATGAAACACCTTCATTGTGGTAGAATCTGCCCTGTTACAACGTAGCCCAAAAGTCATCATCAAGGGTCAAACAGATGGGACTTTCCAATCCGGGACTTTAAGCCTCTAAACTGTGAGCTGTCTTATCCATAAAAAAGCCTAGCAACACAAGAGATATAAAGTCGGCATTCTTTGAGAAAAGAATTGTCAATAAGAATTTACCTGAAGTTTTTCTAAGATAGACAAAAATTACTTGTCTTGAACTGATATAAAACTTGTGATGAGTATCTTACAGAATCTCCTCCCATATATAGAACACTTGAAAGTCTCCCATGGCCCAGAACCATCTGGCTATTGGATGACCATGTAGGCTAGTAAGGAAGCTGAATTATCTTTACTAAGCATGAGTAGCTCAGGGCAGCCACGTGAAGCTCACTACAATATTGAAATCAGAATTCAAACCACCAAAAATGACCTTAACCTGTCATGATTCAGTGACTAATGGGATCCAAAGACCTTTCTCTTTGTTTTTTCCCCTTCCTTCTCTTAATAGCCTTGATGTCTTCCTGTTATATTTACTACATAAAGATTAAAAGGAAAGGAGAAATAAATTCTTGATGAATGTCATGCTTCAAAATAAGAGCATAACAGTTAGAGTAGAGAAAGCTTCACAATGCAATAGCAGTAAAGGAAGGTCTCCAGAGCCACTTACACCTCACAGAAACAACTTCTTCCTTTCATGAAATCTCTTTTTTTTTCTTAAGTAGGGATTTAATCCAGGGTCTTGCACATGCTATCTGCCTAACTAGCCCTTCCCTGAAGTCATTTAACAGAAACGCTTCATAAACATTCTGTGCCAGAGAGGAAAAGGTCTTAATTTAGGAAATAATAGGTGATGTAACCTAGAGAGATTTTTTTAAAAATCGTGTTTTCTTGTTTAAACATCTCTAAGTGGCTGTCATGCTTCCTTAAATGTCTTGATATATAGAGCTGTAACTTTTATGTTTTCTGTACGCCACTGGCCATTAAGATCATAAAAACATCATAGTCTACCATCAACACACATGCACATACATATTATAAAATAAGGCTTTGGGTGTAACCAAATCTGTTGATTCTTTATTACCTCCACCAGCAAGCAAGCACCTCCAGCCCTAAGCTGCTGCTTAGGGCCTTGGCAAACAGCTTACATCCACTGAGAACAAAAGTCATGCTTCGATGTTTCAAGTGACTCTGTGATTTACTCTTTGCCACAGAGTCTCTTTTCCCGTTGCTATGATAAAACACTCTGCAAATAGCAACTCCAAGGAGAAAGAGTTTATTTCGGCTCATGCATCAAGGGACAGTCCACCATGGAAGAGGGAAGTAAGGCAACAGGGATTTGAAGCAGCCCGCCTTACCTTGTTCACAATTAGAAAGCACAGGGCCAAAACTGCCTGCTAATGCTCAACTCCATGGTATACAGTCCAGGAGCCCCTGCCTAGGGAATGGACCTGCCCACAGTTAAGATGGGTCTTCCTAGTAAAATGCTGAGCCCTAAATAGGACATTTGTACAACCCGCTCTAAGGCTCAAGGAACATTGTGGAAGAAGCGTGGAAAGAACATAAGCATGTAAGGACAGGGAGAGGAGCTGTAAAATGCTGTCTGCTGAGCATGGCACAGCCAGTGAGCTCATACTCCCACGGCGGCTGCAGGTGCCTGCAATGGGCCTGCACAAGAATGAGGCTGCCAGCAGCTAAGCATCAGCCTAAGAGGGAACTGCCGTGACCCACTGGCTGCTGCTGAATTCTAGGGAGGGGGCAGTTAAACCTAAGGTCACACATAGCTGGACATGGTTACATTCCGTGGAACTTAAAACAAAATGTCATAGCTGTGGGAAATGTACTTATGGGGAAGGGGAGACTGGGCATAGAAGGGAGATGAAAACAGGTGAAGGACTACGGTAAATAGAAAGCACTATCTACAATACATGAAAGTTATCAAAGAACAAATTCTGTCAAATTTATTTTAAAAATACATGTCTTGGGAACCTGAAAGGCTGCTCAATGGTTAAGAGCACCTACTGTTTTTCCAGAGGACCAGGGTTCAATTTCTAGCATCTACATGGTAACTTACAACCATATATCACTCCAGTTCTAAGGGATCTGACACCCTCTGCCAACCTCCATGGTAACCAGGCATGTATGTGGTTCACAGACATGCATGCATGCATGCAGGCAAAACACTCATACACATAGAAATTATAATTCTGAGGCTGGAGAGAAGGCTCAGTGGTTCAGAATACTTGGTGCTCTTTCAAAGGACTCAAGTTTAGTTCCCAGCATCTACATGGTAGTTTATAACCATCCATAACTCCAGTTCCAGACAATCTGACACCCCCTTCTGATATCCACAGGCACTGCACACACATGGTATGTCTATATCCATGCAGGCAAAACACTCATACACATAAAATAAGTATATCAAAAAAAATGCAATTCTTTCCCACCTCCAATCCCCACACGTTAGATGTTACACCCAGACAATTCAAGATATCTTGGGGCATGCCCCATGTTTAATCTCTCAAGGTTGTCTAAAAGCATGTACCTTTGCAGACCACTTGGTAGTTGGTACAGCAGTCTCCCCTGGACAGGCAGTCTTCTGAGCAGTGACAGGCATTCTCCTCATTTCGTACTTCTCCACATCTGTCTTTGGTGCACTCCCAGCCACGAGCTGAAATCATCACAGCGAAACACTCTCACGGCTGCACACAAGCCCAATGAAAGGGGCCGCAGCTGCTTACAAGAGGTTCCAACAAAAAGAGCCAGAAGCCCACATCATTTAACCTGTTTGTGAAACTTGAGTCAGCCAGAGGCCGAGAAGACATTTGGAGAACTGACAGATAGGGTGAATTTCTCATTTTTCAAAGCAGAGGGCAAACTCACAGCACAACTGAGCTCTCATAGAAAAACAAGACCCAGAAAGTCAAAGAATCCCCACCCCTCCAGAACTGCCCTAAGTACCACAAGAAGAGAAAGAGTGTAAGGAAGCATTAATGCCCTCAAAATCCTAACTGACCAAAATGTGGCGGGCTAAATAATAAAGCTCCCTGACTCTGAGGAGGTCACTAAATGGCCTACAGTGCTGCCTGAGTGATAGCTCAGGATTCAACTCTTCAAAGAAACATTCAAAAAAGTAACCTTTCCATTTTAATTCCAGTGCTATTGCCGTATTTTTAATTAATTTTTTGGCCAATAAACTGTAAGTCTTATGGAAAGTTTAAAAAAAACGTATTTCACTATTATATTTCACCTCAGATACAAGACTATGAATTTAACTGGCACATTCTAGCTGTTCATTGAATACTTATTAAATGTCCTTGGAACAGGATTGGAAATGAACAATGATTCTTGAAACTGAGGACTGTAACATACGGAGATTTTATGGTGAATCCAGGTACTTAGTTTTTCCCATGATCTGACTGTCTCGTTGTTTTCCATACCCTGGGTGCTGAGGGTTTAGTGGAGAGCAAATGGCAAGAGCTCTGTCTTCCTGGAGCTCACGTCCAAGAGAGAAAGATCCATGAGGTAACCAACAGGCACCATCATGCAGCCATGGGAAGGCGTGAAGGAGACAGTAGAAGAGCTACTGATGGAATGGTCAAGGAAAGTGTCTCTGAACTTGGGTACTTCAAGCCTTCGTCTTTCAAGATGTGTAGTCAGCAGAAAGAAGCAATGGTCTGCTAAACCAGCCGTTCTCAACCTGCGGGCCGTGACCCCTTTGGAGGATGAGTGACCCTTTCACAGTGGTTGCCTGAGACCATCAGAAAACATAGATATTTACATTGCGATTCATAACATTAGCAACATTACAGTTATGAAGTAGCAATGAAAATAATGTGTAGTTGAGGGACACCACACCATGAGGAACTGTATTAAAGGGTTGCAGCATTAGGAAGGTTGTGAACCACTGCTCTAAAGCAAGGCTGCTCCTTCCTGACATTCTACCAAGAGGAGCCCTTGCTAGGTAGTTGAATAGAAAGAGGTGGAAGAGTCAGTCATTGGATGGTGTTCCAGCTGTTTGATGGAGCATTATGCTGCCATTTGAAAAGATAGTGTTTTAAAAGCCTTATAGATATAGATTCTGCCTCTCACGTGATTGTATATACATACACACATAATTATACATACAATATCCAGACACACTAAACAGAGAGAGAAAAAACCAGGCAGAGTTTATACAGAAATCTTAAGCTTGCTTCCTGTAGCAGAACCTCAAAAACTTTTCTCCTTTCAACTTCTTATTGTTATTTGATATTTGATTCTTCCACATTCAAAACATGTTGACTTTAGACACAGGAGAATAAAGTGTTTTACAAAACGCTGCTATCGTCTGTGTTACACTAGGAAGAAAGGCGTGAGCTACGTTCAAAGAGAATGAAGCTAGTATCAGAGGTGCAAGGAGTTTTAAGATGAGAATGTGGGAAGGTTGACATAACTCATCAGGGGCAAGATACTCAAAGTACGGCAGAAACAGAGAATGTTCTAAAATCGTCAGTGCTAAGCAGACAGATTGCTAGCTTGTAATTATGTCTTAGGGTAAAAGAGATCTGTGGGACATCTGTTCTACCCATGCACTCAATTTACAAGAGCCTCAGCTCTTGAGCTTACGAAGCCACAGCTGAAGAACCTGGTAGAAGTTCCACAGGAAATGCACAACAAAAAACATATCTGAACACTTTGAAGATGCATTATGCAAAAAATAACCTAATGAAACCCCTATAGTTTGCAGGCTGCTGGAGAAATAGGTCCTCGTTAGTAAGGGAGTTTATGTTGATTTTCAAATAAATCAGGAACTAAGGTCTAAGTTAACAGCAATAATGTATCATTTCCAATAATATCATAAAAAAAAAGATCAGACACATAGCAATGGTAAATTGGGCTTTCCAAAATACCACCCATGCATGGAAGCAATAATTTGTCAGGGGAGCTAAAAAAAAAATCTGTCTCCAGTGTTCAAAGTGGGGTCCTTGCCACTTTTCTTAGGTAGGTTGAATGAGGTTTTTGCCCAGGGGCAGAGGCATGGCCGTGAACAGGCAAGATACTCCAAAGTCCTATCTAAAACATTGGGCTTTGAAAACAGAGCAAGTATGATGGCAAAAGTCCCCAAGAATACTTTTTCCTTGGCTTGTGTGCATTCATCCAATAGCTCATATGGTCTAATGGCCATTCTACTACAGGATAAATAAAATCAGGAAATTTTAGAAGATGATTTCAGAGCTGCCCCAGAGCACAAGGCCCCATGTCAATTCCATAAATGTTTTCCATTTGCACAGAAATCAGGGAATTAAAGTTTTAAACCTAGTGCTTTCAAAATGTGCCCAGTGGTAGCCCGCATACCCTAGCAGTGAGTGTGAGGTGGTCAGGAAGAGATGGAACTGAGAAAGATGGACAAAGGCCTGGCCTCAAATGCTTTTAAAAACCAATCTACAGTGCTTGCAGTTGGAAAGTGCCGTCTTTGGCTGGGCCACGAATGGCTGAGCCAAGTTATTCATACAGAGTACGTTCTTCATACAACCATCAGTCATTCAAGAAACAAACTTCTTCCGCTATGTGCGTAGGCCAAAGCGGAGGTGCGTTAACAGCTAGGAGCCACTAAGCCGTCTCCTGGAGGGGAGAGGCATCCAGAAGTCACATACCTGTTTTCAAACAGAGCTCATCAAAGTCATGGCAGCAGCTGCTGTAGCTCTTGCATAAGTTGTCACAGCGACAGTCGGGAGGTCCAACCTCTTGAAGTTCAAAGCATCTACCCTTGCAGGATCCAGATGTGTTGGTCCACGGAGAGTCAGATAACACTGCCGTTCAAACAACAGGCAAAGACAACAGCTTAGGGAGTGGTCATGTCACCAGTGAAGGAGTGGCATTTGGAAGCAATTGGTGTGGAAATGCAATCAGACTCTGGATGAGAAGCCTGTCTGCAGCGCCTGCTACCTGGGTACCTCAAGCATGTTGCCCAACTTACATAAACCATGGTTTCCTTATTTGTAAAGTGAGAGGTTCATAAAAGTAATTCTAGATTGTAATGAGTACTGAATGAAACAACCCGTGTGATATGCATACCAGGATACCAAATATAAACAGAGTAACAAATGCTGCCTCTGCTCATGATTTTGATTAGGACTATACCTATGAAATGGCTAGTGCCCCTATTGAAATAAGAGTTCATTTCCTATTTTTAAAACCCATCCTGCTAGCTGAGCATGATCAAACACTAAGGAAAGAAAAGAAGATTCAAGGCCAGTCTGGGTTGCGTAGCAAGATTTTGGGTGTAAAGCCATCACCACCAACAACACTGTAAGGAAATATGAGTGGGAGTGGTCTAAAAACAGACTGAACACATATGATAAGAGCAGAACACGTTTGCAATCTCTTCTCACCATAAAAGCCATGTCAGTCTAGTGTTATTGGAACACAAAGGCCACATGGCCAAAACAAATCCTGTATCATTGTTTTCATGTGATATAATCTAAATATCTCAAAAATTAACCAAAGTTTAATAAATGAAAGAATGTGATAAGATGAAAATTGGACAAATTCATCGTATGTGGGTAACATATGATTGAAAATTAACTAGAAGGTCTACCCATAATAGCATCTAAATGAAAAAATCAAGATATGAATTTAATAATATGAATTCATCATATGAAGAAATGATTCAATGATTAAGAGCACACACTGCTCTTATAGAAGACTTAAGTTTGGTTTCCAGTATCCATATTGGGTAGCTCATAACTAACTATAACTCCAGCCCTAGGGAATCTGATTTCATCTCTGGCCTCCATGGGCACGGCACTCATTTGTATACACACACACACACACACACACACACACACTTAAAAATGAAATCCTTTTATAAAAGAATATACTAAAGCTTTATGAAGAAGACAATTCTAGAAAAATTTAGTTAAATCATAGACATACAATTTTAAAGATGAAAAATATTAATACCATAAAAATCCTAATTCATCCTAAACCAAAATATTCAATACACTCATAAAGAAAAATATCCAGAATTCTAGAGAGTTAAGAGGATAGAAAAAGTTAACTGAAACTGGGTAGTGGTGGCACACAGCTTTAGTCCCAGCATTTGGGGGCGCAGAGGTAGGTGGATCTCTGAGTTTGAGGTCTACAAAGCAAGTTTCAGGACAGCCAAAGCTACACAGAGAAATACCGCCTCAATAGATGATTGATAGATAGATAGATGATAGATAGATGATAGATAGATAGATAGATAGATAGATAGATGATAGATAGATAGATAGATAGATAGATAGATAGATAGATAGATAAGGTAGTCAAAGGAAAAAAGCAATTCAGTGACAAGAAAGAAAAGTATATTCTGAAGATAAATAATTAAGGTTGGTACTAAGAAATACATTCATCAATATTGTGGATGAGGTCCAGAAATAAAGCCAAATACATGAGTTTATTGTTTAAAAATAGCATTTCAAGCTGGGCGGTGGTGGCTCACGCCTTTAATCCCAGCACTTGGGAGGCGGAGTCAGGCAGATCTCTGTGAGTTCGAGGCCAGCCTGGGCTACAGAGTGAGTTCCAGGAAAGGCGCAAACTACACAGAGAAACCCTGTCTCGAAAAACCACCAAAAAAAAAAATAGCATTTCAAAAACAAAACAAAACATCTCCTAGTTTGAAATTTGCAACATTTTATAAATTCACAGATAATTGTCTGGTCATTTTGTTCATTGTCTTCTATTTTCCATGCATGTAGCTAGATGAAATATGTATCACAATATATGTAACAGGTCTTGGCAAATATTATTTATGACATGCTATTTGTAACTTCTGTATTTAGAAAATTACCATTTTTGTAATACATATATATCATTTTTAAAATCAAGAAAAAGCAAGATGCAAGAGAACAGATATTAAATGACCGTTCTGAGTGCACTGATGCCGTTTATCTGAGTATGTAGTTTATCCCTTAGTCAACTGTCCCCTTCAGAGTCAGAATCACCCAATCCTAGACTTTATGGCATCAGATCAGTTGAGCTGAAGCAAACAGATCCACTAGACCGTGAGATGTGAAATGCTTTCTCACAGTTCATTCTGGGATGTTGAAATAAAAAGGAACCACATCAATTCAGTTTAGAAAATCATGTCTGTTTGTAATGTAGTGTCTTACCTCTGCTCCACAACCCACATTTTTCTGTTGATTTTGGCCAGCCTATCAGCAGTACATGCTGAGCCATAAGAAACTATGGCATGCAAGAAGGAAAACTAGAGGGGAAAAAAAATCCCACAGCAAAAGGGAAAAGAGTGAAAAACTTGTAATTGAATGTTCTTTGTTTAAGGGTAGTGCTTGGATAGAATCGTTCCAACAGCTGCCTAATAAATTCAAAGTAGTAATCACTCCCATGAGTGGTGTCTGTAAACATGCCCAGCTATTCTAATAGCCAAGATAATGAGAAGAAGTCTGAAGGCATTGTTCATCCTGTCTTGCCCTCTTTGTGGGGTCCCAACCAGTAATACTGTCTATGCTCCATGTTTGTATTCCTCATCAAAATCTCTTCCCTAGATCTTTCTTTATTTTAAAATGCCTGTACACATCCTAAGCTGGGTAGTGCTCATTCTTTGCCCATCCTCACAAGGTGATTTTGTAAACATTTCTTTTGACCACTGCCATTCTCTCAGTTTTCCCTTTGCCATCTTTGGAGAGGATTGCACCCCACTCAACAGCTTGCCTTATCAGCTATGGACCTGCTTGTCAAGATGTCCATCAAGTCAGCTGTCAAAGCTGCATCTCTACTGCAGAGACCATCTCAGAAAAGATGTGCAGGGTCAGGCTACCAGCAGTTTCCGTTAGGAGTACGTTCCCATGTGAATCAGGGGAAATGGGCCAAAATTCATTCTCAGGTGACAGTGGCAAATTAAACTAACAACATCAGGAAGAAAAATGAAAAGATCATCTGAGTCATGAAAGAGACTTTCTCATCCAATGACCCCAAGGAACTTGAAATGTTCTAGCTTTAAAGACAAAAAGAGAGCCAGACATAGTAGCAAATGCTTTTGATCCCAGCACTCAGGAGGCAGAGGCAGTAGATCTCTGTGAGTTCAAGGCTAGCCTGGTCTACATACTGAATTCCAGGACAGCCAGAGCTACATAGTGAGACCTTGTCTCAAAAAAAAATCAATCAGTCTATCAATAAAAACAAAATAGTGCTTGAATTGAAAATTCACTTGGCCTTTCCAAGATCTACTCCATCCCTTCTCCCTGCTGCCAGAACAAGTGTAGTCCTGTTCATTCTACAAGTTACCCTCTGCACACTAGCTTTAAAAAAAATGCCCAAGGTCTTTGTCCTTCTCCTACATCCAACCTAAGGATCGATTTGTTTTGTTTTGTTAGGGGGGAGTTTTATTTATTATTTTCTTATCCATGTGAATAACATGCATGTTTGCAGGTGCACATGCTATAGCACACATGTGGAAGTCAGATGAAAACTTTGTGGAGTTGGTTCTTTCCTTGCACCTTTACATGAGTTCCATGAACGTCGGTCATCTGGGCTTAAGTAGCAAGCACCTTTCCCCTCTGAAGCATCTCACTAGCCATAGACCTTTTGAAGACTTTTCTTTTTATTAGAATTGATCTAATGTCAAATATGGAAAGGGTCTTCAATAATGTGCCAGAGTTTTGCAATGTAAACGCTCCTTTATTTGATCTCAACAGAAGAGAAGCATGGGTGCTTCAGTTTCGTAACTCATTGAGAGGAGGAAAGCGACATGGCAATGAATTGCTGCCATCCCAAAATTTCCATCTTTACTGAGAAAGCCATAAAAATCACAGAATACAAAAGACGAAAGAGCAAGCCAACGACAAGCATTACAAGTGAGAAGAAGAGGGTGTGATGGAGGCGTTTGCCAGAACTCCTGTGACATTGAAATTTTAAGCTGCCTTTAATCTGCATCTTCAAATGATGCTATTTCACGTCAGAGATGAAGTCTGTTCTCTAATTTTAAAAAGCAAACATTTACAGGTCTATACAAGACCATTCTGAGGGACCTTGAATGTTAAAATGGATATCACACAATTATAATCTGCAACAGCGCCCGTGTTGTGTGCTCCTTCTCACCGAAGTATAATTTCACGGTTTAACAAAATGCAAATGTAAATTACAATTTCTTTCTTTCAAATCTGTAATTCAGATAAGAACAGGCAAGATTACTTTAAACTAGTTAAATAAAACCCCTTTTCAAGGACATTTCATTTCACTGTATACACAGAGGTGGAGAGGGAGGGGGGGGGAGGGAGGGAGAGAGGGCGAGCAAGAGTTAAAGCTATAAGCCTTCGGTATCATTTATTCTGCAGACATATAAAAACCATGAACTATTGACAATTGAATTGGACAACTGGGAAGAGTCTAACTGATGGGCAAGGGCTGTTACCAAAACTGACTCTATCCTATACTCTCAATCATATTTCTCTCTAAATCTCCCAGCTAAGTAGAAAATTCAAATCTGGAAGATGGTCAATAGGAGAGGTGATGTTTAAAGTTTCAAGGACTTCAGCCTAGCCTCAAGCTAGATGGACTTAAGTTTCTTCTTCCAGGTTGGTCTTACACGTTGTCCCCTATCTGTCCCTGCTGTTCTCCTTGGTGCTCAGCGCAGGTTGTCTGCTGAAAACACAGCCCTGAAAGGGCCTGTGGTCTGATCGTATGCCGGCTTCTTCTCTCAAAAGCATGAAAACAGAACCAGTTCCCTTGGGTCTGCTGTCCTGTCCCAAGTGTAACCTGCCAGCCAAGGCTTGGAACATGTGGTGGGCATTTAGGGTGCCACTCGGCTAGAGCCTGGATGCCGTCATCCACCTCTTCTGGAGTACATAACTCGTTCATTCTCATCATCCCTTCTTGACTGAGCTGCCCCTCCCGACTTGTTCGCTGGGTGCTTTCGTATCATCCCTTCGCCAGCAAGCACCTTTGGTTTATTCGCAGACCCACATGTCAGTTTTCATTGCTTCCTAAATATCGAACTTTCTAGAAACAGCCACTGTTCTCTCTTCTCTTTAGAACTACTGGGCCAGATTCCATAGGGTAGGGGGAGGCGGGATAGAGAGGTAGGGAAGATGGAAACAGACAGGCAGAAATGGATAAACTGATCCACCTGGCAAGTTTTCAAACATCTGTACTCTGAAAACATTGTCTATAAACAGTGTATGTTCATATGTAGAATGACTTCACAAACTACAAGAATGCAGAATTCTATGTCATTTAGATGAAAACTTTTACTATTTGAGGTTAACCTCTAGACCAGTGGTTGCGACCCCTTTGGCAAACCTCTATCTTCAAAAATATTTATATTACAATTCATAACAGTAGCAAAATTACAGTTAGAAAGTACCAATGTAAATAATTGTATGGTTGTGGGGTCATCCCCCCAATAGGAAGAACCGTATTAAAGGAAGGTTGAGAACCACTGCTCTAGACCATTTCAATAGTACTCAATGTAATAAATCGCATAGAGCTACGTAGCAAATCTTCTAGCAAACAAAAACATGTCATCACTTCCAATTGGATTCTGTCAGTTCCATCAACTGCAAATGTAGACACTGGCCTTATAACTAAAGAGAACGTAAAAGCTTCGCCACACATCTTTTCTGACATACATTATGCTCATTCGTCTTATGTCATTTTGCTTTCAAAACTTTTCTTCTTCTGATTGAAGAATCAAGTCAGTGACTCCCATATCAGTAAGCAGCTGCTCAGCTAAAATTTCAGATCATCACTGCACAGCCACATTATTTATTTGACTAACAAAGGCAGATCTTTCGTTTAATTTGATTGATTCACACAGGGTCTCTCATTGTAGCCCCAAATAACCTCAAACTTGCAACCTTCCTGTCTCAGCCTCCCAACTACTGGGATTAGAGCCGTTCTGTGCTATAAAAATTTGATTAACTAAGGAGTTTTCAAATTTTATATGCAGGCTCCAGATTTTGAGTGTTCTTTCCCAGTCACAATTTTGAAAGATTGGTTGGTTTTTATCAGTTTTTAAAATCATGGGTTTTTATGGGATCCGTGTGTGTGTGTGTGTGTGTGTGTGTGTGTGTGTGTGTGTGTGTGTGTCTGTTTCTTGTGCTTTTCTTTGGCTCTTTTCTCCATGTTTGAGTGTTTGTTTTGCCCTATGCTGGTTTGTTTGGTGGTTGGTTTGTTTTATCTTATTTTTATTCTTCTTCTTTAGCTGCCTGTTTGTTTTCTGAGACAGAAGAAGTGTAGATTCAGATGGGAGGGGATGCAGGGAGGATCTAAGAGGAGTTGGGGGAGGGGAAACCCTAATTGGAATATACTGTATTTAAAAACCATCTATTTTCAATAAAAGAAATATAGAGGAAAAAAAACAAAAAGAAAAAAATCTATGTTGAACAAAGCACACTGAAATTTCAGATATATAAGCATAGAGAGTTCTCTGCTATATATAAGTAAATGGAAAAATCACTACACTAAGCCCCACTCAACAGAAAACTGCAAAGTCTATGACATCCCTAAATTCTAAGTCAGATGATTTCATCCCATTGATTCAAACTCCCCAGTTTCTATGTTCAGTCTAACATGAAGCCACACTGAGCACTATACCCTATCTGACCACTTTTCCTACAGAGTGACAACTGACCATCATTTTATATCTTCCTACATTCTGCTGGGCTGTTATTTAAATTGCTCTCAACTGCACAGTGACATTCCTAAAATTATCAAAGAACATGAGCCTTCTCATCCCTAGTAAGATTTTCTATTTTCTCATAAAAGTATTAGTTATGCTTTTCATTTCATATGTACTCAAAAATCCATCACTCATGTGCTTTTAATCACTCCTTTCCAACCAATAAAAATGATGATAAATTGGACTGAGTTATCGGATGTTTATTAGCCAAGTATTCACAAGTTCACAAATCCCATTTTGTCATACCAAAGTCACTTTGCTTCTAGTTCAAAGAGTAACATGTCTCCCTGGGTACTTCTGTAATGCAGATTCCTCCACGACTCCAGACACACCACATCCACATGCACCACAGTGTACAGACCACTGCTGGCACATACACTTTCTCTTCATCTCAAAGACGAATGGAGTGACCACACTGGATGTTTGAAACAAAGATATCCAACTAAACTGCACTTAAATTTCCTTTGAAATTTGACGTCTGCCACCCATTTACCTTAGTGTCCCTTTCCTGCGCTTTGTAAGTCACTTTGGTCTTTTTACGTTTCCTACACATCTCAGGATCTGGGAGAACTCTTATTTCCCTCCGCTCCTAATAGATGACCAGGTCCTTCCCTAACAATCAATCCAGCTACCAAGTGTGCTAGTTAGTTAATTGAAAGTTTCTTTGCCTGGTCACAGCCTTGGAGCAGACACCTCGGTTCACAGTGCAGCAGTGACAGCATTCATGCGTACAAAACATTCTCTGTTGTTACCCAGCAGCCCCAAGGGGCTACCAGGACTAAACCGGAAGCTGTGTGCTTTGAAAAAAACCTCTTTGTCTTCCTCCTGTTGGTGAGACACCTGGTGACACTGAGTTTGCAGGATTTCTTGGGAGCTTGAGAGGGTTGTTTAAAAAAAAAAACTGGGGTGCTTTCTCTCAACTCTTACTTTAATAGATGTTGGAAAAATCCACCCAATGTTTTCTGATGCCAAAACGGTGCTAATAGTCAGAACAGCCTATCACTTGTTATTTAGGAGAATCCGCCCTTCCCAATGTAGGCAGCGTTTAAAAAGATATGAACACCGTCTACACTATGTTTCCCCCCACTTTCCAAAAGGCACCTTTGCTTTTTTCTATTTAAGCAGAAATGGACCCCAGTGCATAGACAGCAGGTAAGCTGCCTCAAAAAGAAGCTTAAGAATAAAAACCACAGAAGAATATCTAAACCCTGAAACTCGAGTGTAAATTGTACGGCGTCCTAAGACTACACTTCACATAGGTAGGTAGGTCTAAGTGAACTATCACTAGATACCGTGAAGGCTTAAGGTAACGATTTTATCAAACCATTCAAGACATAAGTATTCCGTGGCATATTTAATGCTATCTAATTGATGAGTTATACTACAGACTGGACTAGTTTCCCAGAAGTATAATTGACACATTCATTCCCATATCTATTTCCTATGGCATATGGACATAGTTTATTATACAAGTAATGTTTTCAGGGGGTAATACATTTAATCTATACTTTTTGAGTTTTCTGGTAGAGATCTCACACACTTAAGAGGGGGAAGAAACAGGATGGAGATAATTGGGGACTTTTTTAAAATAAAAAATAGAAACCTTCTAAGCTGATCCTCACTGCTGAGGGCTGAAACTTTATAAGTGACTTGCCTGTGACCATAGCACTTACTACTATGGACCCAGGGTGCCAGGCTGGGACCTTCATGATCCAGTTCCCAAAAAAAGTCAAGTTTGAAAATAATGCACTCATTAAAGAAACAGCATTTATTCCTGTTGATATCATTTAAGGGAAGCAGGAAAAAGGTTCCTTTTAGGCTCCTTGGAAAGACCTGGCAGTGGGCTGTCAGAGCCACATGCCCACACCAAGGGCCCTGTCTGTTAGTCACAATCAGCCTTAGCCGGAGTGAAAAAGAGGGCTTTGAAGACAGCATTTGCCTCCAATAAAAACAGCATTCTCTTCTGGCCCAGTGACCCCCTCTCCTCCGTCCCCAGCGAAACACAATGACGTTTTGTCCATTTGGGCTCCCTGGGGCCACAATGTCTTAAGATCTGTTTTCTCCTTCTTCCTTCAAACTACACCTCACCTCAGCTCACTCACCCATGTTTCCTACTCTTCCTTCAACCTTCCCAAGTCTAATTCAAGTAACTTGCTTGCTGTGTGGGAGATTCACTAACCCCTCATCCCTTTTTTAATAATACACATTTATGGTGGTGTAAAGACAAGTGGTGTTTCATGCTGCTCCAATCAAGAAATGCAGAGGAACACAAAATTCCCAGGAAGACAGAAGACATTCTGTGATGTCAGGAAAAGGGAAGCAAATATTGCCCCCTAGAGTGCCTGTCATTTCAAATGCAATTTTTAATTCTGAAACCATCAGCAGCTCCAATTTCCAGGAAATTAACCAAGTCATTGCCTCAGAGCAGGTCAGCAGAACCCCCTCGGCCCGCACAAGCGTTCCTTTATGAAGTCCCACTCGGCCGGGTGCGCTGCAAAGGAGCCCCTTTCAGTCGGGCTGCGGCAGTCAGTTAAGTCAGGAAGGCTCCGAAAACTCACCTTGCCTCGTTTCAGAAGAAAACACAGTGAATGCAGATCTGCTCTTAAAACTCTAAAGAGCTCACTTTGAGGGTTCCCTTATTTTCAGTAAATCTTAGTCCCAAAGTTCTGAATTTCTACAATTTCATTAAAAAAAAAAATAACCTTCCTTTCTTCTCACTCCTAGGACATAACTTTCTGGTAGCAAATAATGTACTTTACAGCATAGGGCAGCATCCCTCTGTGTCACCCCTCCGAATCACATGGAGCTTGTCAGCCTCATCCCTCTCCATCATTAAACCAATACCTGTTCTCTTTGCAGTCAGCCTGGCTTTATTTATGAACAAAGGTTCTCGTGCTTTTTCAATATTTATAAATTTCAGGGTGCAAAAAATGTAAAGTCAGTTATTAAGAAGTGACAGTGAAGTTTTCTGATTAAAATAACATACCTGGGGGCTGGAGAGATGGCTCAGTGGTTAAGAGCACTGGCTGTTCCGCTAGGGGACCTGGGTTCAATTCCCAGCACCCGCATGGCGGCTCACAACTGTCCATAACTCCAGTTCCGGGGGATATGCATAGGCATGCATACAAAATATTCACACATATCAAACAAAATAAAACAAAAGAGCACACTTTACAGCTAAATTATAGACTAAATTAATTGCCCTTCAAGGTCATCTGAAAAATGAATGTCTGAAGGTGCTGACGTGGATTGCCTAGGTGCACAGCACTGTTAAAGAGTCAGAAACGCTAATAACTGCCCCCTCTTACCTGTGGGAGGTCCTTCATCCCATTCTGCCCTCTTGATCCTGCTTGCTGTGAATGCTAAGCAGACGTTGACACCAATGGCAAAAGTGAACCAGGATATCACCTAAGGGAATAAAGAGATCACGTCGTCAAACATGGCTAGATTAGACGGACTCAGAATTCATGGAAGCAGTTCAGATGAGCACAGTAATCTCAGCCCTGCCAATTCCGAAAGGCATTCTCAGATGATGTCTGGATTTGAACAAGGAGAGAGGGGAAAAAATCGAATTCAAATGGAAGTGATTTCGGAAGACCGAGCAGTTCGCTCGTCAGTGCATCCTCCGCCTACCTGGTGTGACCCGAAAGAGCCTTTTCCTGCCATGCCGACGGATTCTTGGAAAGCCTCTGCGGGGTGTTCTCTGCGTGCCCTGACTGCACTGTGTTCGCTCGGGGCTCTGAGTTCAGTCTATTAACTCCAAGCAATCCCACCTGGGAAGTTGACAGGCGCCTCTGATTCGTCCAGAGCTAGATTTCATCACAGCTGGTTCACAAATTGCAACTCTGAGCATAAGAAGCTTAAGGAAACATCCTTCTTGGCCCCACCTCCCGGCCGGCCCCTCCCCTCACACAGACACTTTCATGTGGTATCCTTTGGCAACAGAGCAATTTCTTATGTAGCCGTGGCCAATAACAGTGCATGTTCGGTTTCTTCCCTCACAAATACATGGTTTGTCAAAAGAGAAACCAAATGTATTTTATCCGATAAAAATGAAACAGAACTGCCCGGAACTTCCCAACAGCTCGAAGTTTTTGCTATGTAATTATTCCAGGTCTTCAATTCCACAACTTCAGGGTTTTTTTTTTTTTTTATTTTTTTTTTTTTTAGCAAGAAAAAAAAATTACAATCTGTAAACCAAATAAATCTCTCTGTCCTTCCCATTTGTTTATTTTTCTAGCAGTTGGAATGACCCTGTCTCTATATAACTACACCCTCAGCTACTTCTGATTCCTTGGGAGCTTCTCCCAATGGAATCTTCCAAAATTGCAACTCACACAAGAGATAGCATTATCTCCCTCCATGTTGTTAAATTTTACAGAAGTAACTTTTATCAAAATACTGGGACTGCCAGCTAAGCTGCATAAAGTCCTTCTTCGTGTGAGGAAAGACAACATCATTCCAGTCTCTACCCATCTCTGACAAAGGTTAACTTGTTTGTGGGGTAGGGGGTGGGGGTAAGAAACAGGCATAAGAGACAGAAGGGGGAAGCTCGATCAGCCTTGAATTTAGCTTGGAAATGCCAATGGCTGCAAGAACTCTTGTTAAATGCTCATCTAGTTTGAAGAGGCTGTGTCCTGTGAGGTTGCTGTGTGTGTGTTGAAGCTTCTAACCTTAGTAATTTAGCAACTTGGCAACCACACCAAATTTAGAAGTCTCTAAATTGGAAAGCCATTTACATGTTATATGCTTTTAGGATTCAAATGAGGGAAGGGTTGTTTTGGACTTTTCCCTGCCAGGCCCCTTGACCATCATTCTTGCAGAGCACGTATGTGCATACGTAAACAAACAGGAACCTTCCAGGCAGCCACTGCTAAAGGAGCCCCCATGGCTCTGCTCGCATAAAAACCTGATAGCACAAAAGCCAAGAGCTTGTTTACGTGGCTTGCAGGGTAAGCCTGGGTTTCATTATAAACTCCAGAATTTAGTAAACAGCTCATTGAAGAGAAGAAAAGACACGGCCAGACATTCAGCTGTCCTTCTCGATCCTCTTGGCTTTGCACTCTCGCAGAGGGGGCAGGCTATGAATTTATCTACAAGCCTCTTGCTTTAGTCTGTATGCCAAGCTAAACTGATCTGGAGTTGATTATTTAGCAAGGCTTCTAAAAGATGTTAACCCGTGTAAGATGTTTCTCCGTTTATATTCAATCTCAAGATGCAAACCTGCTGTTTGGGGGAGAATCTGTAAACCGAAAGGAAATCGTCAAGTCCACACGGTTATTTCATTGTATGCTGCATGCTCCAGAGGGTCTAAAAAACAGCCTCCTTTTTTTTTTTTTTTTTTTTTTTTTCTCTAGCCTCCCCAGGCCTCCAGATCCTGGCAACTTGAGACTTTCTCTGACATTTGATTATAGAAACCCATCTCTAGGTCATTGTAGGCTCTCCTTGTGTGTGTGTGGGGGGGGGGGGGGGGGGGGGTGCAGCTCAGAAACCGAATATCAGTTCTCACTTTATTGTTTTATTTTATGGCATGCAAACTAGCTGTGCAGGAGAAAGAGGCCACAAAGTGTGACAGCAAGTTGATACACGTCCATGTGTGAGTCTGTACAGCACTGGATTACCCACGTATCCAAAGGGATCAAGAACAGCCACTGTTTCTGTTCACAGTTCTGCCAAAGAACTGCATCTTCACCTGGCCATTGTGTGTCATGGACTTGTTAATACATGCACACATATGCACACACATACCTATATATACATGCATATATGAGATGACACATGCATGCATACATATACACACAAACACATGCATATACACACAAACACATGTGCACATACACATATGCACACATACCTGCACATATACAAGGACATACACACTTGCATAAACACACACACACACACAAATATACACACCATCTAGCTATAGTTAAGCAAATTATGCTGTGTTTTAGATTGCATATGCATGTGAGGGTACATGTACTCTCCATGTGTGGAGGCCAGAGGAGGGCTTTTAGTATCCTACTCTATTATTGTGCCCTTTTATTCCCTGGAGATAGGATGTCTCATTGAAGTCAGGACCAGGCTGACAGCCAGAAATCCCCACTAGTCCTTATGTCTCCACCCCCAACAGGGCTTGAAGGGCAAGACACAAGGCAAGCAGATTTTCACTACAAGGTAATCATTATAGATTAAGTGTCGGGGGCGGGTAGTCCAAGTCCCTACTTTGGCAACAAATCAACAGTAAAATACAATTACCCTTCATTATCTCAAACAGAGAAAACCCAAACACCTGGTAGTGTACAAATAGGTCAAAGAAAATCACCTGAAATAAATGAACTACAGCACAAAATCTTTCATAAGAAAGTTCACCTGCTGTGGTGTTTAAGATTTTGGTAAAAAGACATCCGTGGCTGGCTGACTCAATACAGCAGAAAGAGTTCAGAAAGGGGGCTTTTAAACTTAACGTCCAGTGTGGTTTATTAACCCAGCCATATTTCAGAGAACACTGCCCTCTGGCAGAGAAAAACCTAACACTGTAAACATCTTTTAACCATCTCAGCCTCAAAAATCACTCTGGTTCTCCAACTCTATGACCCATAAGGATCCCCTGAGGGGCAGGTATTAAAATGTGATATTTATGCCTTACCCCCAGAGATTCTGCTCCACTAGATCTAGGGGGTAGAGAGAAGAAAGGGAGATTTTAGGGGACAGACAAGAAGGGCTCAATCAGTCATTCTGATGCAAGCCATACAAGGACCACATCCGAATAACATTAAAATGAAATATGACCGTGACTTAATCTACCAATACCCCACTTGTTGAATGGCTTGGTCTAATTCATAGTGTAACTTTTAATCTATTAGTGGTAGTGTCCAATGTTCATTGGACTTTAAGTTTCAATCTCTTTGTAGCAAGCTGGGGTGCTCCAGCAGGGGGATCATCTTGATGCTGTGAGCTGCAGAGCAATGATTTATTTACTCTGCTGTTTATACAAAGCTGCAGTGTGTCGCCTGATTGCAATATAGCAGTTGCATTTATATAAAGGCACAGTCTATCTTTTCATGAAAGTCGTCTATGGATCCTTGTTCACAAGCCCTGATCAGGATAAGGCTTGAGGTGACCCATGAGATTTGAAAACTAGGTGATCGACACTTGCCATTCTCTCTCCCAATTATGAAACTGTCAGGAACTCACCAAAACTTTGTCTAAATCCTGTTTCTCATTATGCTTGACTTGACTTGGCTTAGTATTATTCCAACTGTAACTCCAACAAAACACCATGGACGTTAGAAAATGGCCCCCATATGTATTTCCCCTAATCTAGTTGAAAAGTCATTATGTCTTTCTTGTCTTTAAATTCCATTTTGGCTGAGGACTACTAGAAAATCCAGAATTTATAAAATGAACAACAGTCTTTGTTTCCCAACCTAATGGGTAGAATGTTTTGACAGCTAAAAGAATAATAAGCTGGCTCATTGCTTCCACAATCCTGGACTGCAGATGGGACTTCAGATGCTAAACCACAAAGGCAAGGTTTCATGGGTAATATATATTCCCAGGAGTTAGCCAGTTGAGAAATAGCAAATTTCAGTTCAAATGCCAAGAGGGCTTGTTCTCCTAATTATCACACAATTGAAAGCTGAAATTAATACTGCCATGTTTTCCAGTGGGTTTAACTTATGTTGTAACTGTCTATATATTAAATTTGCTACCCACAGAAACTAACAAGAATCCCACACCAAAATAATCTGTGAATAACCATTCATCATTCAGATATTTATTAGCTTCTATGTGTACTAAAAGTTGTTCTGGGTAAGAGGAAGCCGAACTAGACATCATCCATGCCTTCCACATTCAACTAGACGCAAAGATAACTGTAAAATAGAAACTGTGTAGACATGTAGAAGTCAGTGGTGTTTTGAGAAGACAGAATTCAGGTTCGACCTAGTTGGGAGGGTTTGCAGAAGACTTTGTAGAGTCAATTGGGCTGTGATTTGAAGGATGGGTGGGAATAACTGCATTCGGACAGGAGAAAGAATTCTAGACAGAGAGACCAGAAAATGCAAACAGTTTCCGTAGGTTGAAGGTGAAATTCATGATGTCCAAAAATCAGCTGACTTGAGTAAGGTTGGGAGCACAGGAGGGTGCAGAGGTTAAGGGAGGCCAAGCATGTGGTTTTTCAAAGGTAACCTTAATGGCATTATCTTTATCCTTAAAGCAATGGAAAACCTTCAGAAGAAAGCTTAGGAAGGTAGAGGTTTAATCAGATTTTAAAGCTAATCTCTTTGTAGTGTGGATACGATTTGCAAGGAATAGAGAATGGATACAGTTGTTGGACTAAAAAAAAAAAATGGCGCTCAGCTTGCTGCAGGGAGGTTCTCGTTGTAGACAGAAAGAAAAGGCTGTGGGTGTTGAGTGTGGCTTTTGAGTTAATGAATACTTATCAGTTACCATGACCACATATCGTCTCAGGAAAGTTACTTCTGGTATTTTAATTAAATATGTAAATATATTTAAATGTATACTTACACCCACACATATACAAAAATATACATATGGCTGGGGAGAGGGCTGGGCGGGAAATCACATGCCTCACATGTGTAAGGAACAGAGTTTGGAGCCCCGTGTAAAAAGCTGGACTGAGCGATGTGTCTTCAATTGCAATGTTCCTCGTGGGACAGGAGTAGAGAAGGGAGAATCCCCAGAAACTCGTGGGATGGCCTTGGTATGCAGCAGAAAACAAAAAAGAGACCCTGCCACAACACCCAAAGTTGTCCTCTGACCTCCACCCATAGACCTTGACAAATGTGTATCCACACTCACACCCATGAACACACACACACACACACACACACACACACACACACACACAAGAAAAATACGTGTATCTATTTGTTAATGCCTTAGGATTGGGTAAAATAAAGGAGACAGCTGGTAATTTCAAAACATTTGTCTAGGATTTTCAAAACCATCTAAGGCAGTTGATGTAGAACAATGTGACCTGAGACCTTGAGCATAATAAATTCATAACAAAAGAGGTTTTGAAAGAATTAGCCCCCAGGAAATAAGTCAGCTTTGTTCCTAACTCTGGTTGATAATAAAACACTTTAAAAGTCAAAAGAACGATTTAACTGTTTAGTTTCGACTGTATATTCAAGAGTCCGGCAAACAGAAAGTCGTCATCCATCGGGAGAGCCTCAGAAAAGTGAGTGTTAATGTGACTTTATAATGCATTGTACCACATATGCATGGGTGGGTGGGAAGATTACTACAAATAATTGTATCTGTTTTCCTGTTCTGTTTTAACAAATTCTTCCTTCCTTTCTCTCTCTCTCTTTTTTTTAATCATAAGTGTTTTGATATTATTGCTTTCTTCCTTCCTTCCTTTCTTTCTTTCTTTTTTTAGATAGGATCTCACTATGTAACTCTGGCTGTTGTAGAACTCACTATGTAAACCAGAGAACTCACAGAGATCCACCTGCCTCTGCCTCCTGAGTGCTGTTATTAGAGGTGTGCACCTCCGTGCTAGGCTATATTTTTTCGTGTGTGTATGCACACACACACACTCGTGCCCATGTGCCACAGCACATGTGTAGCGGTTACAGGACAATTTGAAGAAATCAGTTCTTGCCTCTTCTACCATGTGGGTCCCAGATATCGAACTCAGGTCATCAGGCTTAACAGCAAACCCCTTTACTAACGGAACCATCTTGTTAGCCCAAAGTAATTGTTTTTCAACAGTTTCAACACAGTATTGACAATTTCCTTCCAGCGTCTTTAAGCAGGAAGAAGTACTATTATCCTCTCTTCCAGAAAATGAAAAGGGGGGACGGGATGGGGAAGAGGTGCAAAGAGTATGTGACATCTCTGAAATGTTGGAGTAAGTGACTAAGCCAGGGCTAAGCACCAGGTCTTCTAAACCAACCTAGTCCTCTGTCTGCTAGAGTCCGACATCTCTCGGCTACACCACACGAGGGCCTCAACTCAACACATCCAAAATGCAGCTACCTACACAACCAGCCTTCCCCGCCAACTTCCTTTCCTTTCACGGACACCGTGAAACACTTGTCCTACTGCAATACTTGTTTCTCTTGTTCCTGATCAGATATCACATCTAGAGACTCACATTACTAAGTACGACCATTTCCATTGTTGCTCAGTGCTTGCTGAGTGCTGTCGGCAACCGAGCGTTCTTCTTACATGGAGACTTTTCTTGGCATCCCTCATCTTCTTTGAGACATACCTCAGAAGGTCCTCTCGTTACCGCTTCTTTTGCATTCTACCTCCTCCATGCACCATTTCACTGAATCCTTGTGGATCCAACCTGTAACTCATCTCTACGAAGTACACAGAGAACCCTAGGTATGATACGAATCTGACCCTTTGAAGCTTAAGAGCTTTCTACTGACTCTCTTCATGGCAGGTCTTAAAACGTGATCCCTGGACCAGCTGAATCAAAATGACCTGGAAATTTAGGAGCAATCCATAAGCCATAATCCTTGGAGCCTACCTCAGACCAACTGAATCAGGAAACTCAGTGGTGGCAAGCACATCTGGCTACTCTGATGGAAGTGTGGGAACCACTGACCTACAGGCTGAAAGCCAACTGGTCACCCCCCGTCAAGACTACAGTCTCTGGTTTCAGTTCCAAGCTCTATCCCTGTCTAACTGTGAGGCCTTATGCGACCCCCTCACTTCTCAATCCTAAGACTCCATTTTCCCATGTGTATCCATTTCAGGATTCTTCAGCGCATTACAGGATGTAATCCATGCAAATCACCAAACACAGTGCCTGGCACTGAATAATGCTTCATAACGGGTAGTTTTCTTCATCAGAAAAAAAAATGTTTGCTATTTCTTGATTAAGTTGTGTTCTTGCACACCTCTGTTTCCTAATACAGGTTGCTACTTCGACCTAGAATGGCCTCTTCACTTAATCTCCCTGGAAAATCCCAATAAATTTAAGAAAACTTGAGTCACATGACACTTTCCAGTATGACCTCCCCTAACCTGTTTATCCAATGGAGAGCAATGGGCTCCCCTTGCTCTGTTCCCAGAGCTTCTGGAACTTCTTTCACAGCTCTAGCCCTTGTAAAACTTCAATTGCAGAGGTCAGGTATCCCAAATGCCCCAGAGTTCTGCAGCCTGCCTGGGATGTAACAGGTACCAAGAACCTTGAGTTACATTTCTTGCTCTGTTACTTTAAGTCCTTGCTTTTTCATCAGTAAAACAGGGTTGATGGACTACTATGGTTGCAGCACCTCCTCATATGTCTGAACAAGTAAGGATTGTAAGTTGTACAAACAAACAAAAGAAAATCAATACATTATTGTCTCCATTATTCAAACGTTGTTGTAAATAATCCCTTATTTGAGGTATTCTGATTCTCAAACCCAATCCCAAATCTCACCCTCTATGGTGGACCTTTTGTTGATGAGTGGCAGAAACACCCCAGACAACAGCTTCTAGAAGGAGGTCAAGTTCATGTCTGTTTATATGGTTTTGTAGCCCTGAGGTCTTCCTCTCCTCGTCATGCTCATCCAAATCTCAACCCATAACTTTCTCCGAGCCTCAGCAACTGCAAAAACACACCTCACAACTGAAGCTCAAGAACCCAGAGCACCTAACCAGGATAAGGTGTCTGCCCTTCAGGGTGGCCCGTCTATTAGTGTACTCTGTCTGTTTGCTTGTTTGTTTTAGTATCTCTTCTCTCATCAGTAAACGTATAACTTCTCAGAGAACAGGAGAAATAAACAGCACAGTAAACAGGCTAAGAGTTTGGATTTTGGATTCCAACAGAATCCAAACCTTCAAGATGAGACTAAGCCTCTCTCTCTCTCTCTCTCTCTCTCTCTCTCTCTGTCTATTTATTTATTTTGTGTATGAGTGCTCTATCTGCATGTATGGCTTTATGCCAGAAGAGGGCATCAGATCCCACTATAGATGGTTGTGAGCCACCACGTGGTTGCTGGGAATTGAACTCAGGACCTCTGGAAGAACAGTCAGTGCTTTTAACCACTGAGTCATCTCTCCAGCCTGACTCAGCTTCTCTAAACGACTCATTTCTATAAAAAGAAATAGTTCCTATCACACAAGATTAATGTCAAGACCAAACTATATAATAGATTAAGCAAGTAACCAAGCACTTGAAACATAAAACATGCATGGGCATGTGAGTGAGTGAGTGTGCGTGCGCGCACACTCACACACACACACACACAAATACAGACATTACCAATTCCCCAGTTCAGGAGAGAGTAAGGTCTCCATCACTGCCCTCACACTCTCAATGTCTGTGCTTAGCACTAATACAGGTTCTGGGAAACTTTTTTGACATATAGAAACATTAGATCAACTTACAATGTGGCAAACCTCCCATCCCACTTTTTCTCAGACCTGAAGACATAACACACAGTCCCTGACTGGCAAGGCACAGCTGTGAAGACATGAGACCCAAACACAATAGTTGACACCCGTGTAGAAAGTGCTGAGTGGAGCTTCTACCGAAGAACTGTGTTTGAACTCCAAACTAGAAGGAAGTTCATGCTTGTTCCTGGAAAGGCGAGGCAAGTTTTCCCAGCACAACGGCCTCTCTGGAGAGGAAGCACAACTGCCACCATGCCTCTGCTTCCTGGTCAAGCAAGCAAGAGCTCCTGAGACTCAGCAAAGTGAGAGCAGAGCAGAGGGGAGCTTCCCTCGCCTTAACGGGGCGGGGGGGGGGGTGAGGGGGGAGAGCTAACATCACCATAACTACTGATGAAAGATAGCATGAATGCTTTCCCCGCAAAGATCAGGAGCAAAGCAAGACTATGTATGCCCTCTTGCCATCTCTAGTCTATTGTCATCCTCCTGCCAAAACTAGTGAGCGAGCACATACCAGTGTGGATGCTCCTGGAGAATGTCACACTAAGTCAAAGAAACTTTTTACCAAGCCACCTACTGTATTCTCTCATTGAGAAGAAACATCCCCAGTGGGAAACAACTTAGGGAGTGGGGACTCAGGGCTGTGAGATAATGTGAGAGGGAAGGCTATTTGATAGGGGCTTGAGGTCACATATAATGAAATTCTCTAAAATTATGTAATGGTGATATTTGAACATTTCACATTAGGAAGGATACATTGTCATCGGTATGTTTTCACAGATGTTATCTTTAAAACGCACAAAAAAAGGGCTGGAGAGATGGCTCAGAGATTAAGAGCACTGGCTGCTCTTCCAGAGGTCCTGAGCTCAATTCCCAGCAACCACATGGTGGCTCACAACCATCTATAATGAGATCTGGTGCCCTGTTCTGGCATGCAGGCACACATGCAGAAAGAACACTATGTACATAAATAAATAAATAAATAAATAAATAAATAAATAAATAAATAAATAACACACACACACATACACCACTAGCAGCCTGGTGTAGTAGTGAGCACCTATGAGCCCAGCACTTGGGAGGCTGAGGTAGGAGAATCGCAAGTACCAAGTCAGCATAGGGTACATAGACACACACACACACACACACACACAAGTGAATGCACGCATGCACATGCACACTCAAAAACACATACGAGCTAGTGATTCAAACACAAGCAAGATATAGCAAGACTATATCTGTAGAAAAGAGAATTCCAAAGTATTCGATCCACAGAAAAACAGCATTAACTTTGATCTTGGTTCTGAAGGATGAATGTTCAAAGTTGTCTCCAGGGTCACCCCACTTCCCCTGTGCACGTAACAACACACAAGAGGGACAAAGCATTTCAGTTGCGGTGTGTACCTCTGTCTGTGAACGATCTCTCCATATCCCTGAGAAGATGACTTCCTGAGACTCTGTCAGCCTTTTCAGCCCTTTCATCGGGTCTCATGTTTCATGTTACTGTCAAGGATAGCAGCCTATAAGAGAATCCAGTTCTTGCTTATAAAACTTGAGCCCTAATGGCAACGAACTACGAATAATATGAGGGGCAGCTGTGGGGATTTAAGAGCAATAATACTTTGCATTTCAGGAACTAACAGTAAAATAAAAAATCCTGGCCCTGTGAGACAGAGGGAAGATTTATTCACTTTCCGACATTCCGCAGTGAACGGAGCAGAGGGCTGTGCGTAGCCACCAGTTCTAAAGCACCTTTGACTGGAAGATGGAGGCAGTTCATGCAGCAGAGAGAGAGATTTAATACAGCGAGTTAAAGACAGATTTTTTTAAGTCGATAAGTAGATGAAGAACATTGGGGGCAAATGAACCAGAAGCAAAGAGTTGGAAATTTCAGACAAGGAGTAGACATGATAGCATCACTGGCTTGCAGCAAACCTCCTGTGTGGCAGGCAGTTCCTCTTCAGAAAGGACTTTTACTTTCCCAGACAATCTACACAGATCATCTTGCTTCCTGTTCATAAAGCTTTTATGATATTACCATCGTCAACAAGTGTGCAAACAACATCAAATACATCAGACAATATTCCTAAGGTCCAGGCTCTCTTTAGTGGGAAAGTCATCTTTTCTCTCCAGTCCCCAATGAAGATTAGAAAACTAGCAAGCCCTCGTGAAATGGGGCTCTCAGCTACGTGGAGAAGGACCCGAGTCGCTGTGAAATCAGAGGAACTGACAAGTGTATGGTGAACATACCAGAAACCACAGAGGAACCTCTGATCTAGGCTGGCCTTGTTGTGACCCCAAAACAGAAACACCAGCCATGAGCAAGTGACAAGGACCTTGGCATGTTATTTCAAAATTCCTATGCCACCAGAAAATAATTCTTGCCATTGTTAGACAATTTCCCTCAACTCAGGAAACCAAGTTTACAAAGTCATATTATACTGATTCAACATAGACATAGTAAACGCCCTTCACAAGGTTAGCTAATGCTTATGAAACCTTGCTTGGTACAGGATTCCTTAGTATTAGAAATACCAAAGTTAAAAGAAAGAAAGAAAGAAAAACAAAACAAGACAAAACAAAAAAACCACATGTTTTAATTTCGAGATGAAATGTATTGGCCTCTTTGGTGCAATGTAACAAAATACCAAAAAGTGGTTGGTTTGTGTATACAAGAAATTTACTGTTCAGAAGAGGCTGGAGGTCCAGGATCAATGAATCAATGCCCTAGTAGACAGCATCTGGGAAGCCCAGGTCCTCATAAAATAGTGTCTTCTTCCAGTGACTGCACATGACAGAAAGGGTGAGTCTGTTGCAGAATATTCCTTTATACTGTGTGAAGACATGTCACTGTGACTGGTTTAATAAAGAGCTGAATGTCCAATAACTAGGCAGGAAGAGGTTAAGCGGGACTTCTGGGGACTGAGAGGTCTCAGGGAAGAAGAAAGGAGGGGTCACCAGCCAGATGCAGAGGAAGCAAGACATGCAGGAGGAGAGGTAAAAGCCACAAGTCACATGGCAACACGTAGATGAATAGAAACGGCTAATTTAGGTTATAAGAGCTAGTGGGACAAGCCTAAGCAATAGGTCAAGCATTCATAATTAATAATGAGTCTCTGTGTCATGATTTGTGAGCTGGCAGGCCCAAAGAAATATCCGCCGACATAAATCCATCTAGGGACTTCTCTCCAGGGGAGAAGTGGTAGCTTTTTGGTTCCTGAACCACGAGTTTAAAATGTTCTTGAAATCAACATTTCAGTGAGTGGCTAGCTGCCATGGATTGAATTAAATTTAAATGTAACCCAGCCAGGTGTGGTGGTGCACACCTTTAATCACAGCACTTGAAAGACAGAGACCAGCAGATCTCTATGATTTCGAAGCAGCTTGGTCTCCATAGGTAGTTCCTAAATGTATCTTGACAGGGTAAAATTAAGACATTAAAAATGAGACAGAGCTGGGCGGTGGTGGCGCATGCCTTTAATCCCAGCACTTGGGGGGCAGAGGCAGACCGATCTCTGTGAGTTCAAGGCCAGCCTGGTCTACAAAGCCAGTTCCAGGAAAGGCGCAAAGCTACACAGAGAAACCCTGTCTCGAAAAACAAAAAAAAAAAAAAAAAAAAAAAAAGAGAGAGAGAGAGAGACAGAGAGACAGAGACAGAGAGACAGAGGAATTAATCCATCTGGAATAACCTTCTGTAAATATACATTCTTGCTTATACATCCACATAAAGAGAAGCTAACGTTAACAACGACTTTTGCAGAAGGCGCCTAGGAGTTCTGTGAGAAGCAAGGTCCATGGGTGCCCATGCTCGCCCATAGCTCTCAGGGACCCTGCCTGATCTTAGGCTCCTTTAATAGGTGATGACTCCCCAGCTCTGCTAAAAGCATTTATTTCTGCTGAGTATGGTGCTGGGTATGTTATGCTAAGATATCACTACAAAACTAGGAACCCTGAAATGGAGGGCATCTCTATTACACACTCTATTAAGTCACTCATTCATGTGTTCATTCAACAAACTTTCATTGAGTGCCCAATATATGTTATATACTGAGGATATACTCTCTACCATGTGTATCCCACATCTTGGTAAGAGAAGAAATATAGTATCAGGGAGCTGGTAATTGATAAGGAAACTAGAGCAGAGGAGTAGCAGCAGTCTATTAGACTGTGACAAAGGTCTTTCCCCAAAGATGCCATCTGATCAGAAGCCTGGAAAAATGAAGGAGGGCCCAGGAATTTCTTCAAAGAGATGGTAAGTGCAAAGGCCCTGTGGTAGGAGCGGGCTGGTATGCTCAGGGAAGTCAGTGTAGCTGGGGAGAATACATTGGAGAAACAGTAAGAACCAGTATCACAATGGGCACTGGTTCATGCAGGACTTTGCAGTCTGTAGCCAGAGCCTGGCATTTCCTGTTGGGTGTGATGGGAGACAGAGCCGGTAAATGGTGAGATAAACTCTCCTTTGGCAGAAACCCTCCGGGACTGTTCAAGAATTCCTGCACAATGTCTCCATTGAGAGGGCAGTTGACTCGAAGGCCTCTAAGATCCTTTCCAACCCTAGGTACCTACTCTTTCTCTGCCTCCGTAAAACCCTGTCAAGGAGCCCATGGGTCTCTCTGCAATAACCTGAAAGGAGTAGTCAAAGCAAACTAAGCAAGCAGAACTGTTTCTTTTTCTTGGTGAGGAAGGGGAAGGTAAGGACTCCTATACCTCATGTTCTTGCCCTTCCATCTCCTAGAAGAAATCCATACAGAGAACAGAATATGGATAGATCAATAGACAACTGGTATGGTCTATTTACCTATGTCAGCAAAAGAATGTGGTTTAATGAAAAGGAGAAAGAAATACATTTTCACAAAGTCTTTTGAAAGAGGTGAGATGAAGCAACATCCCTCTGAACTGATCTACAAAACAAGCATGACACAAACTGACCTTGCATTGCCTGCCCTAGCCTTATAGCTCTTCACTGTGCCTTGAAAACAGTAAGCCAGTATATTTATTAAATCCAACAACCTCAGACGGCCAAGCAGAGGATTATGCAAGAGGGTGCAGAAGTTCTGGACCTTCCTCTACCCAGCTAAGCTTCTGCTGTTCTTGGGAGAAATGTTATACAACTTGCTAATTACCAAAATCCTGGGCTGTCAGCCTTGGTCAGGATCAGAACTTGGATGCTTACTGACCATGTGGCCTGGAGGGAGTTGGGAAACCTCACTAGACCTCCAGTTCCTCATACAAAAATGGTAACAGCCACATTACAACAGCCTTATACTGTTGTTGTAGAGACTGAATCAAATGATCTGTGTCCTGTCAATTGTTTATAACAATGGCTGTTCTCAATGAAGCCCCTAGAATGCATCAGACATTAAACAGAAGTGATCTCACTAACACTTTCAATGACCCTGCATATTATAGATTCCATTATATATTCAACTTAGAGTTGAACTATAAGTCCCTTATAGAGCCATTCTAGATTCAACTTATTTTCAAAGGCATAGAGAAACTCCGCCACTTGCCCAGGAACACCCAGCAAGGGACAAAGCCAGCATTCAGATTCAGGTCTCCTTAAGCAGAGTCCAGCTGCTGAGAAGCTTTCGCTCCAGTACACTGCGCTACAGCACGTTAGTTACCATTACCTTTAACAAAAGTCCTCCAGCGTTTCATTAGGAGGGGACATGAGGGAATGGTGTGAGAGGACTCTCCACAGTTTGGAAACAGAATGGATTCTGTCCAGGGCAATTTCTCATTTAGCTACCATAACAGTTTGGGGACATTCTCTTGGCACTCTCTTCTTGTGTCCCCTGACTGATGCAGCTGGTTTTGGATGCCTCCTAAGTCTTAGGTTTGGGTACATCTCTGTCACAGCGGGTAGCCTATGGTCTCAGGTCACAAAGGTCATTCTTCTCCCCTATTCCTAGTCCCCTCTCTTTTTCTGCAGGTATTTCCTTTTCTTCCTGAGAACGGAACAAAATTCTGACACATGTATGTTTGCCATCAATCTCATAGGATCCTACTACTGACAATCCCCATGTTGTCTGACTCAGCTACAACACAGTTTGAGATGCCAGTGCTAAGGACAAGGGTTGTCAACCAACAGAGCTGGGAGTGATCACTCAGTGTGGCTTTATCTCGGACATTCCTCATAACCCAACCTTAACAATAACACTACGCTCAGTGTGACCCTATGACATGAGTGTTCCCAGAACCGTTCTAGGCTCAAATGACATCAGCAAGTCACAAAAGACCCCCAAACACCTGCTCATGGAGCCTACATTCCTGCTGGCTGAGAAAGAACACTGTATACAAAGTACAGCGACTGGTGGTAAGAGTGATGATAAAAGAATAAAACAAGGTGTTGAGAGTGATAACAGCCCGGACTCCAGAGCTGCACAAGTGAGCCAGTCAGAACGATTACAAATTGCGGTTTGAGTAATTTGCCCACAGACACCCAGTCAGTGACAGAGCAGGACTTGGCAGGGTTGTGTTAATGACAATTTAAAAAAAAAAATACAGCAAGAGTGGCAATAAAACCACCACATAGTAAGTTAGCTGTTTACATGCATTGTCATATACATTTTATTAATGAGGATATGAAGGATCAGAAAGATGCTCTCACTTGGTCAATTACATGGTGGTGGAGTAAGGATCAGATCCCAGCCTGAATGGTCCAAAGTTCCCGGCCCCTCCTCCTCACCGTGTCTTCTCCACTGCAATGATACATTGAAAAGCTCCTTCGAGACAAGGATTGCACTTCCATCATTTACAAAAAGTTCTACAATGGCTGGCACAGAGAGAATTGAGCTTCCCAGGCCTCATTCCCCAGAAAGAAACTCAAATGGACAGAAAGATGGCCACAATTCTAACTTTCAGCTCTTCCCCTCTTCCTCTGGCAGTGGGAAGATGAGAAAATTGTCAGTGCCACTGAGACTGTTCTCAGTGCAACGGCCACTTGCTAACATCAGTCTAACCTCGACTCCCAAACAAACTTGTGACCTGAGCACCCACATTTGTTAATTTATTAGTCCTGTGTTTGTCTAAGAACGAAAGCAATCAACAAGCGGTAAGTGTGTGCCCTGCATGTTAATTGAGAACTGCCCTGTTATGGAGTAAAGAGGGCATTGTGATGAATTTGATGAGCTTGGACACTTGCGTTATCCCTCTAGCCTAACAATGCTTCTCTCAACAAGGCTGGGCCCTGGTGCTCACAGCTGCACAAAGGGCTTTGCACTGGGCATTTACATGCACAGCATGGCATCAGAGAGGCTGAGTAAAGACATGACTGTTTCTTCCCATTGTTCAAGCTGTTGCACAGCTAAATATAAACCTTTGGGAGTGATATAATTGTTTAAAGATGTAATGAAAAGTAGGCAGATCTTGAGAGCCAGATACACAAAGACTGTGACGTGGTGCACAAGACCTGTACAGGTTCAAACCAGACAAAATTCCAGCATGGAGAAGTGGAAGTCGACACAAAGCGCCACCCCCTAACCAGAAGCTATTTGCAATACCTGCTGGGAAAGGGAAAATCAGTTTTCTCCTATAGAGTGTCACTGAACTTATCAATTGCATGCCAGGGCAGACTCCATGCCCAGGAGTAGCTGGCCAACACAAACTCCATGTTTCCTTGTGTGCTTTTTGCTTTGTTTTTGTAGGTTTTGTCTTACAGGGTTTTGTTTTCTGTTTGTTTTGACTCTTTTTCTTTCTTTCTTCTTTTGTGTGTGTGTGTGTGTGTGTGTGTGTGTGTGTGTGTAAGCACGTGCGTGCATGCGCGCACATGGTTGTGGGTTTTTTGATACAGGATTTCTCTGTGTAGCAGGCCTTGGCTGTCCTGGAACTCACTTTGTACACCAAGCTGGTCTCAGACTCACAAAGATTCTCCTGTCTTTCCGCCTTTGCTGGGATTAAAGGAGTGGGCCACCACGCCATCCTTTGTTTTGATTTTCATTTGGGTTTTTTGTTTGCTTACAGGTTGGGTGTGTAGGGAGGTGAAGAGGATCTGAGAGAAGTTGTGGAAGGGGAAAGACTGTGATCAAAATACACTGAATGAAAAAAAAAACTTTTTTAGATTTACTATTTATTAAGTATACAGTGTTCTGTCTGCATGTACACCTGCATGCCAGAAGAGCATCAGATCCCTCTATAGATGGTTGTGAGTCACTAGGCTGTTGCTGAGAATTGAACTCAGGACCTCTAGAAGAGCAGTCAGTGCTCTTAACCTCAGAGCCATCTCTCCAGCCCCCAAATGAAAAAATTTTAAATACAAACTATTAATTAATTTTTTAAAAAAAAGTATCAGGTACATCTTCGCCCTAGCTTCAGCGCCTTTGCTTACTAATTGCCTGAGTTTGGAAGCCATGGCTTAGTTAACCTCTCCTCTTGTCAAGCCCTCAGTTCTGAGACAAGAGAAGCCTTCCCCAACCACCCTGACCCTCTTTCACATCTTGTTTTTGATGTCCCCTGTCATGTTCCTGTCAGACAACACTTACCTACCCCCTGACTTGAGTGTGTCCCCAGGGGCCCGAGGGTCAGGCTGTTTTACACAATGCTTGGTGCACAGAGACTACAGTCAACACTGGCTGAATAAATTAACGAAGGAAGAATACGCTGAAGGAGGAGATAGAAAAATGAAAACGTAATGTGGAGAGTTATGGCACACAAGCAAATGAACCAGGGAACAGTCCTTCAGCCTTGGTCCCTATGGCAGTTTAAATGAGAGTGTCTCCCATAGGCTCTGGCGTTTGAATGTCTGGTCCCCATTTGGTGGCACTGTTTGGAGAGATTTAGGAGATGCAGAGTTGCTGGAGGAAGTATGACATTGGAGACGGGATTTGAGAGCTTAAGCTCTCCCCCTATTTTCAGTTTTCTCTCTCTGCTTGAAGATATGGTTGAGGATGCGACCTCTCAGCGTCCTGCTTTGAACACCATGTCCACCACTTGCTGCCATGCCTCTCCACCATGACCGACTCATCCTTCTGGAACCCCACGTCAAAATAAACTCTTTCTTCTATAAGTCACTCTCGGTCATAGTGTTCATTTCAGCAACAAGAAGTAACTAATATAGTCCTTGTGATATACTACAGACTTCACCCTCCATCTCTCTAGGCTGTTCGCCCCAACCCTAAGCCCACAGCTTTCAAGACTTTTCTAGGTCCAAGAGGAATGTTGAACCTAATCCCAGAAAAAAAAATAATGCTATTTTCTTATTCCTGCTCTGAGGAATCCAAACCACGCAAAAGTCCTGCTTCTGCTTCGCTTCAGCAGAGTCTCTAGACATCATGACTGGGACTTAAGTCATATTAACAATCCATTTCACAGTTCGGAAACAGTGTCCCAGGGCTTCCATGCCTATCCATGTCTCCCAGTCATCTCAGAAGACCAATACGTTTCTGTAATGTTTGGCTTTAAATGTCAATTTGCACAACCTTGAATTATCTGGGAAGAGAGTCTCAAATAATGAATTACCTAAATCATATTGACCTGTAGGCAAGTCTGGGGGCTGGGGATCATGCTGATTATTAATTGATTCAGCCCACTGTGGGCAGCACCATTCCTTAGGATGAGCCCTGAACCATATGAGAGAGAAGAAAGCTGAGGCTTAAGAGATAACTTGACGTTTCAGAGAGCTGTTGTAAGAACAGAGGACTGGGGTTAGTTTCCGGCACCACATGTAAACCACATGGTGGTTTACAACCATCAGTAACTCCAGGACCAGAGTATTCTGACCTCTATGGGTGGGCACACGTAGTACACATAAATATATGCAGAAGAAATATTCATGTATATAAAGCAAATGTTTTTTTTTTTTTTAATGAAGAAAGCTAGTTGACCATAAGCAAGCAGACAGCATGTGTGCATTCATTTCTCCCTGGGTTGTGACCAGATGTCCCAAGCCTCTGCCTCTGTGACTTCCCCACAACGATGGACTGCAATCTGGAATTGTAAGCTAAAAAACCCTTCTCCCCCTGAGATGCTTTATGTTGGGATATTTTATCACAGCAACAGAAATGAAGCTAGAACAGCTTGATATACAACATGTAATCACTACTATTCCCACCACGTAGGAGGGCGAGGAATATTAAAACAAGTCGATTGCTTTTCCTGTTCAGACCTCATCTTCGAGCTAAAGATGAAAGCAAGTGGCTTATCTTGTATTGTGCAGGCAGGTTTCTCTCAGGCAGCTCAGGTGGCATTTTTAGTCAATTTGGAGACTCTGGAAGTGAATATTTAGACTATAAATATCAAAGATGACAGCAAGAAAAGGTCCAGGTCCAGCCTGCAATGGATGAATGCCTGTAATGCCTCACAACAGGCCTTTCCTAGGAACTTGTGGCCAGCCAAGGGACTAAAAGATGTGGTCAAGCCAAAGTCATGTCTTAGAAAGAAGCAGGAGAGTTTTCTTGCTTCTCCATTACCCAATAGATGGCACCACTGTGTTCTGTGAACTTCCAGATTGAGATGCTCTGACAGTCTACTATGGGAGGTGCTTTGGGTACAATCTGTAACTCCAGTTCCAGGGAAACTGATACCCTCTTCTCACCGTTGTGGGCATCAGGAACACATATGGTACATATACATACATGCAGGCAAAATATTCCTGCACATAAAATCAAACTTAAAATATAAAAAAATTAAAATAATAACTAAAAATAACTGATTCGAAATAAATTTAGTGAATGTCTTCTGTATTGCATGTCCAGTGCTCATGAATTTCCTGTGAGATATGATCTCATTTAATCATACAAATAGGTACTACTATTATCATCTGTAAGTTATGGGGGGGGGCAGAAACAGGTGCAGAAACATTAAGTGACAGAGCTGTGATTTAGACAGTGTGGTTGCACAACCTGAGTACTTAGCCACTATTCCACTCTATCAGATTTATCCTTGGGATGGATGCACATTTAATCAGAAATCTCAAATCACTTTCCTCGTTGTTAAGTCCAGTAAGGACAAATTAGATGCACACTCTACCTTGGTGATAGCCTGAGTAGACACTTGGGAATTCAGTGGACTTCACTGTGAATTTTAAGATTTACTGAGAATTTTTCCAAAGTTACTTAACCTCTTAGGTGTCCATTTTGTTCATTCTACACATGAGAATAACAATAACACCTTCAATAAATGTAATAAAATATTTTTAAAGAAAAACAATATTATCACCTTTAAAAAAAGGAAGTACATAAATAGGTACATAGACTGGTAGACAACTTTGTTTAGATCACCTAATCAGAAGCATGGGAATTATTACGTGGGAACTAATTAAAAATGCAGGCTCAACCTCACAGCAGAATTTCTGAATCAGAAACTCAGGTGCAGCTAAGATGTTAGATTCACCATTCTAGATGTTGCTTTCCTTAAATTTTAAATTTTTATTGTTTTATGTGTATGGCTGCATGCTTGTCTGGGCACCTGGTGCCTGGAAGCCAGAAGAGGGAACAGGATTTCATGCAACTCGGGTGTGAGCGGTCATGTAAGTGCTGAGAATTGAACCTAGGTCCTCTGGATGAGCAGCCATTGCTCTTAATCATTAAGTTATCTGTCTAGCCCCATGTTTTTCTCTTTTGTATTTTTGTTTGCTTATTTGAGAATGGGTCTGTTTCTGTATCCTGGACTGATTCATGACATTTCTATGGCATCAGTCTTCTAAGAGATGGGGTTACAGTTATGAGATACCATACCTGACATTACTTTCTTAAAAGTCTTTATTGGCATATGTTAATTATTCATAATAATATATTTCATAACAGCATTCTCATGTATGTACATAATGTATTTTGATCATATTCATACCCTATCATCCTTTCTTGTCTCTTGAATATTCCCTTAATTTCCTTCCTTCTACCAACTAGACAGGGTAGGTCTCTTGTATCCAAGGCTGGCCTTGAACTCTTCATGCTGCTGAGGATGATCTTGAACTCCTGATCCTCCTGCATCCACCTCTCAAGTGTGAGGATTATAAACCAGTTTATGTGGTGCTGGGCATTGAACCTAGGATGCCATGCATGCTAGGGAACCACTCTACATTGCATAGCCCTAGCCTCCTGTCCTTCTTTTCTATTTCTAAAGAGCCCTTTTTTAAAAGTTGGCTTTATGAAAAAGTTTCTTCTTTTTGCTGTTTTCTGTCCTGCATACATAAAATAAACTTTGATTCAGTGCTTAAAAAACAAACAAATAAGTAAAACTAGATTTGGCCACAGGCTATAGTTTGCCAGCTCTTGGTTGTTGGGGTGTATATACATATTAACAAGCAATTTAAAAAGGATATGGAGGTCAGAAGAAAGTACAGGATCCCCTGGAACTGACATCTGGCATTACAAAAGGGTGTGGACTACCTTGTGGGTTCTGGAAACAGCCCCTGGATGACTGCAAGAGCAGCAAGTACTCTTCACTATTACCCCATCTCTCCAGCCCTGCCAAGCCTTGGTTTTGAAGACCATATGTGATAACTGATGTAAGTGCTTTGCATGACCCCTAGAAGATAAGTCATCAAAAATAGCTAGCCCAAGTGCAGTTCTATTGCTTTCAAATGGGGTTTTAAAAAAGTAAAATACAAACCCCAACCAATACCAAAGACATTTAATCTTGTCAATGACCTCTGAAGAGTTACTAAAATAAATGTACAATTTTCATATAGCCTTATGAAATAGTGACATATTGAAACATGTCTACTCTCTACTCCCTAGTATATTATGGATATAGTTTCTAGATACATGTTTTTAGTGTTTTTAACACTGGAAAGATATTCCATTAAAATTAATTGGAGCATCTTGAGATTTTGTTTTTATATATTTTGTTTTCACTAAATCTGATGTCCTATCTATATAGATCACTGTGGCTCACCATTGTGAAAACTCTGGTTTTATCACATAATGGAGATAATCAACACAAGTAACATTTTGTTCTCAAAGGAAGGAAAGGAATTGCATTCTTATGGAATTAACCCCAAGGTTCAGAACTAATAAGTCCCCTGGGTAGAAGCCACCGAAACATTGTGAGACAGTTGAGCATTTTACACTCATGGGTGCCAAGAACAAGCTTAGGTCACCCAAGGAAAAAGTGCAATAATCTTGCATTTGTTCATGTTGATTAAAGTTGAGCAGCTTCCAGGAAAATTTTAGGCACACCTCATGTCACGACGTTGAATTAATATGTGAACAGTATTAATGATGGAAAAACTCAATTATATCCAAGATATCCAAAGTTGTACAGTTGGCTTTGTCAGTAATCAAATTGTATACTGAGAGAGCCTGCTCTGTCAGTCAGCAAATCCTTTGAGTGGAGACGAAATAATTCTCACTGCAAACATTGTCAAGTTCAAAAGCAAGGGTGGAGATAAAAGTTCTTTACAAGTTTGTAAGCCACAAAGCACTGTCATCTTACTATGCTCCCATTCGCAACAGCAGAATGTCTGGTGACTGAAAACAAACGGCGAGTGTTACTGGACAAAACACACCCAAGGTAGGATGATATCAGAAAGCGTGCATTGGTCATCCACAGGTGCCATAACAAAGTACCACGGAAAGAGATTGAGCCGAGCTTGAAAAGAAAGTGACTTCAGAGTGGCTGGTCCCTTACAGGACATCTGGATCCCTCCCCCAGGGCTTGGATAACATCTGGAAAGGGGGGTAGAAAGTGCAGAAGTCAGAGGTTGAGGGTGCTGTAAAACAAGGTCTTCAAGACATGACCCAGACATTGCAGTCATGAACTCACTGCAGCTGTGGTCACCTGCTCAAGACTGTGCCCATCACCACTTCATTATGCATGGGGGAGAGTCTCCAGATGCCTCAGCCCTAGCGGAGAGACAATGAGCAGCTAACGGGTGCTGGGGGAAGGTGTCATTTGCTTTGGTGGTATAGCCACTGCTAAGTTGTCCATGCTCCAGTAAATAACTCCCAGTTTATGCTCATGCAAGTCATAACAGTTCAACTGTGTGAATCAAGAAAAGTGGGGAGGAGTTAAAGGGAGGAGGGCATTTGTTAGGAAGAAAAAGAGTCTCGGTAGGAGAGAAGGAGGGATGGAAAAGACAAGTGGAAATGAAAATGACCTAAAAATTAATTAATTAATTAATTAATTAATTAATTAATAAAAAGTGGCTGAACCAACACATTTGTATTGGCACATATCTTGAAAACCAGCAGTATAAGAGCCAAGCGTC